>JACXGI010009466.1:0-30279 GCA_016801175.1 Esox masquinongy
GCTGATGGGTGTATCAGTGTTATTCACTTCACCTGTCAGTGGTCATAATGTTATGGCTGATCGGTGTATATTTTTACAAATGAACACTTACTATCCCAATAAATCCCTTTAGTTCAAATTTCAGGTGCCTAAGACACAGCACTGTATATAAATATGTCCTGTATGGGTTATTTTGCCCTCACTCACTCCTCTTTATCTGCATGTCATTACTTTGGTGTGTTTTGCTCTCAATCCATCTCTCACTTCTCTGTTCCATCAATTATCTCTTCCTCTTTTACTCTATCATCCCTCCCTTTCCCCTCCATCCTTTCCTCAATTCCTCCCTCTATTCCTCCATTTTTCACTCTACCCCTCCATTTTCCCTATATTTCTCTCTCCTTTATACTTCCCTCTATCCATACCTCTCTCTATCTCTCCCTCCCTCCATACCTCCCTTCTTCCTCTCTGCACGGTCTTTTCTCAGCTGACATCCCCTCACTTAAATGTAATTAAATTTGTCTCCAGCGCTACCGGCAGCCCTGCAGACCCATTAATCCGTTGTGTTAGCTGTGTTAGCTCTGTTAGCTGCGTAAGCTCTGTTAGCTCTGTTAGCTCTGTTAGCTGCGTAAGCTCTGTTAGCTCTGTTAGCTGCGTAAGCTCTGTTAGCTCTGTTAGCTCTGTTAGCTGTAATAGCTGTGTTAGCCTGATGAATGTTGCTGTTAGCTAGCAACCTCGTGCATGTTACTTATTATATATTTCTCATTTGGCGGAAAGCACCTCAACCACCCGGCTCAATGCAGAGCTCGGCGCCACCAGTAATGGAATAATTAGTCATTCTGATTATTAAATCCTTCACATAAGTGGTGTGTCAGCCTCTGGGGGAAGGACAGGAGGGAGGGAGGGAGGAAGGGATGAAAGGACTGCAGGTATGCTAGGACAGACAGACAGGCAGACAGACAGACAGACAGGCAGACAGGCAAACAGACAGAGAGATATGCAGACAGACACAGGCAGACAGACAGAGAAAGACAGACAGGCAGACAGACAGGCAGACAGGCAAACAGACAGAGAGATATGCAGACAGACACAGGCAGACAGGCACAGACAGACAGGCAGACAGACAGACAGACAGACAGACAGGCAGGCAGGCAGGCAGGCAGGCAGACAGACTGGCAGATAGACAGGCAGACAGACAGACAGACAGGCAAACAGACAGAGAGATATGCAGACAGACACAGGCAGACAGACAGACAGACACAAGCAGACAGACAGATCCCCTTCCTGCATTGTAAGGCCACCATAAACAAGGCTGTGAGAAAATGGCATTTTTTTTGTTGTTGTCTATTATGATTTCTCCATGTATTTACAATTTGTTTCACTGTAAGTAGCCCCTGGAATGAAGGGATGGCATGAGGGCCTGGAATGACGGTCTGGAATGAAGGCATGGCATGAGGGCCTGGAATGACAGTCTGGAATGACGGTCTGGAATGACGGCATGGAATGACAGTCTGGGGCCTGGAATGACAGTCTGGAATGACGGCATGGAATGACGATCTGGAATGACGGCATGGAATGACGATCTGGAAAGACAGTCAGGAATGGCGGTCTGGAATGACGGTCTGGCATGGCAGTCTGGAATGACGGTTTGGAATGATGGTTTGGAATGACTGTCTGGAATGACGGTCTGGAATGACGGTCTGGAATGACGGCATGGCATGATGTGTGTTGGTCTACAGGCTGCATGGGGGGCCCAGGTCATCCACATTGCAGTCACCTATTGGTAGCTGAATGGTAAACAGATGAATGGAACAGGAGTGTGCAGTGAGGTGTGTTGTGTTGTAGAATGCATTATCTTTATGGTTGTGGGGCTCAGAATGTTTTCAGAGGAACCTAACTATAAATGTTTCTCGTGGACCATAGCCATACCGCATACTGTTTCAGAGAAACATTACTAAACTTTGTGTCTGTGTGTCTATAGAGCTACAGTATATCTCTAGTTTGTATGTGTTTCAGAATGCTTTTGCCCCACTGGCTGATGCCAAGACGAGGAGCCACGCGGATGATGTGGGGCTGGTGCTTTCCTCCCTGCAGGCTAGCATATACAGAGGAGGTTACAGCCGCTTCGCTCCATACTGACCTACTCCACCCACCTACCCACAACCCGGCAACAACCAATCCACAACCTTCCTGACAGGGAACACAAAGAACCAACCAACCAGTGTGTGTGTTTGTGAAAAAGAGAGAGTGTGAGAGAGAGAGAGAGAGAGAGAGAGAAGGAGAGATAGAGAGTGAGAGAAATAAACTTCTTCCGAGGCCTGGGTATTGCAATACATGCAGCTGTGCATCATTTTAGCATCTCCTGAGAAAGCAGGCGGGAAACAAAACAAACAATAACGGATATTTTCCATCTTATACCTCAGATATTTTGTGCTGTGTATTTTGATATTGTGGGTTTTTAATTTCTAAAGTTTAAACAATAGATTGTCTCAGCTGTAGAGGTTTCCATGGTGATAGAGATATAGAAGCTGCTAGATTTAAAATGTTACAAATATAAAACGATTTATTTGAATTGTTAGGGCTTGTATAAAAAACTGATCCTGATTCATCATAGAAGTAGATGTGTGAATTATAGATAGTCGGCATCCAGGCCGCTGGTGTTTTCATTAGATCACTACGATTGGATCGTACGTCACTCCAAGCCAAAGGTCAAAGGTGAAGATGTGCTCTGGGTGTTCTATCCATGTACAAACACGTTTTACAAAGAGGACCTCACAGTGTTATTTATAGAGGACGAAATGGCACCTATTCCCTTTATGGTCAGGGCCTGTGGGGGCCCAGATAGGGGTCTCTGTGGAAGAGTAGTGAGCTATTTAGGGGATAAGTTGCCATAGGCGACGTCGACGTTCTCCATGGTTACTGTTGAAACCACCATCTACTAGCTGTAGTCAAACCCTCCATTCATAAAAAATTCAAGTGATATTACTACTACAGATGTTGTTTTTATATGACTTCCGGTAGATCGATTGATATAATTGATTACTTTTATATTATGGGGGAGATAAAAGCAGAACATTTACGCAGTGTCAGAACACACTGTCTCTATTTTTTGTTCTTTCTGTTGTTTAATCTTTTCAAAAACAATAGGACTGATTATTTGGACCTGATGAAAGTTGGGTAAAAAAATGAAGATAATAATCTACCAACTGTGTATTTATTAACACATTCGAGCTGTGCAGTGAAGATGTTCTCTTATACAAAACACACAACTGTATAATGTTTTACTGTAGATTTAGACTAGCAGACCAACTCTTAAAGAACGCGTTTTCATTTTCTAGTATGACATCAAAATCTTCATACTTTACAAGTAATGCAATCATAATGTATATATTATCATGGTATTTTTGTCAACTGTACTATTTTGCACACACACATGCGCGCAAACACACACACACACACGCACAACCTGCAAATTTCTCATCCCTACTACTTGGCTTGTAAAACACATAATCAGTGCTTGTATGTTGTATGCCCTTCTGGTACATTTTAGTTAGATTGATTTGTCTTAGTTTCTGTTCTGATATCATTTTCTCTTAGTGAACCTGTGTAATGTTATTTTCTGGAACTCAGCCTTTACACACTGACATACAGTTCTGCTTGATCATTGACAAATGACAATTATATGACTTGTGAAAAAAACGATCTATATGTAAATATGAAGATTATGCTGTTGTTGATTAAAGTGCTCCAGAGGTGAGCAGAGAGGGAGAGAGGAGACCCCCATCAATATATACCCCTATAACTCACCTCAAATGGGGAGGAAGGAGACCCCTATCTCACCTCAAGCAACTCTTTCCTCCCCTCTTTCCTTACATCCTCCCCTCTTTCCTTACATCCTCCCCGCTTTCCCCCTCTTTTCTTCTCTCCTCCTCTTCCTCTTCTCCTCTTCCTTCACTCCGTTTACAAAGGAACTTGATAAGAGGTTGTGTAACATATCTTAGCATCTCTACGATGTGGGCTTGAGCCCATTTTCTGCAGGTAGTGGGGTTACATTTCCATCCTGTAGGTTGTGGGGTTTATTCCCTTTACTATAGACTGTGGGATTGGGTTCCCATCCTGAAGATTGTGGGGTTAATACATTGTCCTTTTGGTTAAGTCCCGTTCTTTCAGGTTTTGGGTTAATTCCCCATCCTGCAGGTTGTGGGCTTAAGTTCTCGTACTGCAGGTTGAAGGGTTACGTCCCCTTCCTGCATGTTGTGGGGTTAATTCATATTCCTATAGGTTGTGAGGTTAAGTCCCCTTCTTGCTGGTTTTGGGAATAAGTCCCCCTTCCTATAGGTTGTAAAGTTAAGGCCCATTTCCAGTAGGCTGTAGGGATAAGTCCCCTTCCTGCAGGTTATGGGGTTAAGTTCCATTCCTGCAGGTTGTGGTGTTAAGATCACTTACTGCAGGTTGTGGGGTTGAGACCCCATCTCTATGTGTACGCTGTCTGTGCTGAGCCATTAGTTGGCACAGCAACATGTATCCAGGCGAGGGCGTTGTGTGACTCTGTAACTACCCTCTACAGTCTCTGCTTCCATAGGTTTTGTGATAAAAGACCCCCTCCCCTGTTGATAAGATCCCCCGTCTCGTCATTGTATGTGCATGCATTATGACTCCTCCGCCTAACAATAACCACAAATAAAGTTTCTCAAGATAAGCAGGCCTTTGATGTCTTTCTCTGTCCTTCAATTCTTAGTTCTCAGTCCTTAATTCCTGTTTGGCCCATAGTATTTCCTGGTCTGATCAAACTAACTGGAATAACTCCTAGCATTGACAAATCTAATTATGATGGTAAGTAAAGACAGAAGTAATACTGGGGAATTAAAGGGGAATAACAACGAATATCTACAATTTGTCAGAGTTCATAAATTACTTGAAATACTAGTTAGACTGTCTCTCTATGCAGGCAGTTCTCTCACGCAGGGAGAGCAGGGTGTATCTGGTGTGGTTACAGCATCAGAGGGTTATATTACTCTCCCTCCATTAATGTCATTTTATAGAACTTTTTGATATCACACTTATCTTTTAGAAAAAATAATGTTCAGTCACAGAGAAAACACAAAATTGGTGAAATAAATTGGGGTACATATGATATAAATTTATGAAAAATGTCAGTCGCAGGTATTGAAGTTTAACTTTTCTAACATCTCCAAAGTTGTGTTGTTGACGTGTGAAGTAAGATAGCTCAACGCTGTTCTCCCTGAGTGAGGGCATAGAGAAAAGCAATTTATGAACTTAGACAAATCTTAGATATTGGTTGTTATTTCTCATAAAGGTCCATATAAGACCAGAGGTTTTTCAGACGTACATTCATTTCAATCCTACATATTTCAGGTTAGGTAATTTTTAGAAATTTAAACATGAGCTTAGATTTTTCACTTTCCCACAAGGTGCAAACTATTTGACAGGCTGATTTGTCCCAAAATTTGATTGAAAACATCAACACCAACTTTGAAAATGGAGACAAATTTCTTGATTTATTTGGTTAATGCCATTATTTTCTATGTCACACCACTGAATGCTAGGTTGTCAAATTCACACTGAATGTATAAGGCAAATATATGTGACCCAGGTATTCAGAGACAGGTACCTCATAAACCCAGCCAGGTATATTAGGGTGCCAGTTGAAATATGGATGTCAGGTCTGGTTTCTAATTGAAGAAAGAAAGGAATTACTCTCCTATTCCCCAATTTGATTAGTGTAATGAGAAAAGCGTCGCCAGAGGTTAGGGAGAAAGATAAGCAATATAAATGTTTAAATGTGATGGAGTCACATTCACTGAGGTAATTACTGCTACCACGGTAACCAGTGATCAATAATTCACTGATTCCAGGTCACTTGTCACACTCCCGTCATTTAGAATTGGTTATTAATTCTGTTATTCAAGCCGTTTTAGCTCTCATTCTTCAGCCAGGCCTTCTGGAAGAGACAGATGGTGAGACAGGGCACTGGGATAGATGGAGAGAGGGATGGATGGAGACAGACTTCAGCATGTGCTACACTTGAACCGACTTTCCCTCTTCTTGGACACACACACCCTTCCTCCAGGTGCAGGAAGCCTGTCAATAATATATTCAGCCATATCTATTCTCTGCTTAATTCGATTCACCCAATAAGACTACAATGATTAACAAGCCAATGACAGGTATGTGTGTGTCAATCCGTCTTTTAATCCCGATTCCCCAATCACGTTATTCACTAATTGTAGGTATTCCACTCCTCCTGCAGTGATTGTTGAGACCAGTGTTCATTTTTTGAAACACTTAAAAAAGCATTTGTAGCTTTGGGTCAGACTGTTTTTTGATGATTTCAGGTGGGGAGGGCGGTTTGGAGAACTGGTGATAGGGAAAGTTGCTACACCAGTCATGTTCCATTTCTCAAGTTAAATGGCTGAGAATATGGAGGGACTGTGAGCTTTCAAAGGAAAGCTCACACAAGAGAGAGAAGCCCCTTAATGACCAAGACCTGAGCTGTGTATCTTAACATATATTCATAATCTAAAGCATTGGAGAAAATGAGGGTTAGAAGGATTGACGAGCTAAAGGCTGAAAAGGTGAAATCCTTATTCATTTTAATGTAAAGGATTAACATAGACCAGCAGTTTTTCCTGGTGGATCTATCTGGGAAGCTTGAAAATTGCAGAGGAGTGCATTAATATACACTGCTCAAAAAACTTAAGGGAACATTTAAATCATACATTGGTTCTTGATGAATGAAATGTATTAAAGATCAAAATCCTTACTGTACATTGTGTAATTTGTTGAGAACAAAAATGTACGTAAAAACGGTCAATAGAAACCAAAATCACCAGCCGATTGAGGGCTGGATTCAAACTCACACCAATTGAAATCACAGGCTGTTCCAACTTGTGTGAATTTCATCACGGCAACTCATAATGTGACTCAGTAGTGTGTATGGCCCCCACGTGCCTTTATGCACTCCTGATAACATATGGGCATGCTCCTGATGAGACAGCGGATGGTGTCCTGGGTGATCTCCTCCCAGACCTGGATCAGGGCATCAGTGAGCTCCTGGACAGTCTGTGGCGCTACTTGGTGGTGTTGGATGCACTGATACATAACGTCCCAGAGGTTCTCAATTGGATTCAGGTCTGGGGGACACGAGGGCCAGTCAATGACATCAATGCCTTCGTCATCCAGGTACTGCCTACACACTCTGGCCACATGAGGCCGGGCATTGTCCTGCACCAGGAGGAACCCAGGGCCCACTGGACCAGGGTAAGGTCTGACGATGGGTATGAGGATTTCATCCTGGTACCTAACAGCAGTCAGGGTACCGTTGGCTAGCACGTGGAGGTCTGTGCGACCCTCCAAGGATATGCCTCCCCAGACCATCACTGACCCACCGCCAAACCGGTCATGCTGGATGATGTTGCAGGCAGCATAATGTCCTCCACGGCGTCTCCAGACTCTTTCAGATCTGTCACATTTGCTCAGTGTGAACCTGCTCTCTGTGAAGACAATGGGGTGCCAATGGCGGACCTGCCAATTCTGGTGTTCTCTGGCGAATGCCAATCAAGCTGCACGGTGCTGGGCTGTGAGCACAGGTCCCACTAGATGACGTCATGCCACCCTCATGGAGTCTGTTTCTATAGTTTGGTCAGAAACATGCACACCAGTAGCCTGGTGGAGGCCTTTTTGTAGGGCTCTGACAGTGCTCCTCCTTTTCCTTCTCGTACAAAGGAGCAGATACCGGTCCTGCTGCTGGGTTGATGCCCTTCTACGGCCCTGTCCAGCTCTCCTCGTGTAATGGCCCATCTCCTGGTATCTCCTCCATGCTCTTGAGACTGTACAGGGAGACACAGCAAACCTTCTTGCGACGGCATGCATGAATGTGCCATCCTGGAGGAGCTGGACTGCCTGTGCAACCTGAATGTGCTGCAGGTACTGCCTCATACTACCAGTAGTGACAAGGACACTAGCAAAACACAAAACTAGAGAAGAATCAGTCAGGAAGAAAAAGAAGAGAGCAACTGTCTATGGCCACCACCTGCAAAATCATTCCTTTTTTTGGGTTGTCTTGCTGTTGCCTCTCCAGTGGACCTGTTGTCACTTTCATTTGCACCAAAACAGGTGACTTTGATTCACAATTGCTTATGCTTCCTAACTGGACAGATTGATATCCCTGAAGTTTAATTGACTTGGTGTTATACTGTGATGATTGTGTTCCCTTAATATTTTTGAGCAGTGTTTAAGGTACATGGACATCCACTCACAGTTCCTGTCGTGAAAGGAGTACAGCAGAATTTCAACCTTGACCACCAGATTATTGTAAATATACGCATTCCATAATGCCAGTACAAATTATGTAAATGTGGCAGATAAAGGAGAAACGACCTCAGAGCTATAGCATTAAACAACATAGCAAAACATTTAACTAAAATTTGATACATCTTCAATAATGTTTTCATTATGCAAGCTGTAAATGTCCTAATATCATGTTTTTTTCTGGTAAAAATTCTCGTTGCCCACTGACAGCTAGCTAGCAATCTGCTAACTATGACATTTTGATAATTTAAAATAGGCTACATAGTTCTGGTAACAAGGCAGGCAGGACACAGGTGCAGGCAGAACAGAGGACTGTTAGTAAAATAACAAACACATAACAGAACTAAAACAGAACATACCAACATTAGATGGAACAAAAACCAAAATAATTACGTACAAGATACAAGAGGGAAGGAGGAACTTAAATAGAGACAGTGATGAGGAACACAGGTGAGGACAATAATAACAAACAGGTGTCTGTAATTAAATAGGGACAGTGATCAGGAAAACAGGTGAGGACAATAACAACAAACAGGTGTCTGTAATTAAATAGGGACAGTGATCAGGAACACAGGTGAGACAATAACAACAAACAGGTCTGTAATTAAATAGGGACAGTGATCAGGAACACAGGTAAGACAATAACAACAAACAGGTCTGTAATTAAATAGGGACAGTGATCAGGAACACAGGTGAGGACAATAACATCAAACAGGTGTCTGTAATTAAATAGGGACAGTGATCAGGAACACAGGTGAGGACAATAACATCAAACAGGTGTCTGTAATTACCAAGAAGACTCAAACAGATATAATCAAGAAGACTCAAAGTTGGTAGAGGCATACCCAAAAAGACTCGATCAAAGCTGGTAGAAACATAACCAAGAAGACTCAAATCTGGTAGAGGCATAACCAAGAAGACTCAAATCTGGTAGAGGCATAACCAAGAAGACTCAAATCTGGTAGAGGCATAACCAAGAAGACTCAAAGGTGGTAGAGGCATAACCAAGAAGACTCAAAGCTGGTAGAGGCATAACCAAGAAGACTCAAAGCTGGTAGAGGCATAACCAAGAAGACTCAAAGCTGGTAGAGGCATAACCAAGAAGACTCAAAGCTGGTAGAGGCATAACCAAGAAGACTGAAAGCTGGCAGAGGCCTAACCAAGAAGGTTTAAAGCTGGTAGAGGCATAACCAAGAAGGTTCAAAGCTGGTAGAGGCATAACCAAGAAGATTCAAAGCTGGTAGAGGCATAATCAAAGAAGACACAAAGCTGTGATCACTGCTAAGGCAGTTTTACAAAATCCCATGTAAAGTGTCTGAATATAAGTGAGTGTTTTATTAAATAAATAAATAAATTGGCAAACATTTCTAAAAACATGTTTTATTGCCTTATCATTATGGGGTGTTGTGTGTAGATTAATGGCAGCACATTTGGTAATTTCTGATACAGTCCACACAAAGCAACAGATTGTTACACCTTTTTGGGTCAGGAATTGGAGCTAGCAAACTTTCAGTTATTTTTCATCTTTAAACAGGGTTGTATAATTATTATAAAAAGGTAATTTTAACAGGGCTGCTGACTAATCTATCAGAGCTACTGATCAATCTACTAGGGCTACAGACAGGTCTACTACCAGGGCTACTGACCGATCTACCAGGGCTACTGACAGGTCTAATACTAGGGCTACTGACCAATCTACCAAGTTGAAAGGGTTACAATATTAGCTATGGTATATTGGTTGGAGAAAAATGGTAGATAATTTACCATCAACTGACTTACAAAGTATCTAGCTGGTCAACATGTCTAGATATCTTACGTTAATGATACACATCTCCAAACGACCCCTTATAAACCCTGACAGGCCAAGCCCACAATGTAGAAAAGAAATCTGTCAGTTACAGTCAAATATCTAATGAAATGGTGGTCAGTGTTGAGAGATTGAGGTGTGTTTTGCAGAGTAATGCAGCCCTAATGGAATGTTGTCACATTGTTATTGACAGGCCCGGTGCCAGGACGAAGTAACTCAGAGGGCTGTTAAAAAGAGTGAGGCGGCTAATCTTTTTGGCTATTTAACGATAGGGTTTTTAAAACTTAAACTGGGGGGGCAGAAAATACAACTGAGGGGGCTAAGCCTCCTCTTGCCCCCTCGTGGTGCCGGGTCTGGTTATCAACCACAATCTATATGGGCCATCACAGTCTCTACACTGATGAAGAGCCAAACAGGGCTTAGGGTCAAATTATACTGCATGAACATGAAGGAACAGAGACACTGAGGTATCTAAAATCGCCTGAAAGGAAGCACATAATTGTATCCCTAAATGCAAAATATTTTGCTACTGTGTTCCTTTAATATTCAGTCTTTCTGGGTGTAATGTATCCTTCCAACCACTAGGTGGAGATAGAGAATTATAAATGTAACCTGGCTGCATGTTGTAATACAAACTGTACAGAACTACATGTCCTCAGAGAGTTTCCTCTATGTACTATAAAGATGAATCAATTATACATTTAGCATTTACAAAGTGGAGAACATGAAGGGGTCTGAATGCATTCTGAAGGCATGGTACATTCCTAATGACACCTGTTGACACCTGTTGACACTGTGGGTGGTCAGGGTGGAGCTGGCCCTATCTTCTATAACCCTGTTTCCCAAAATGTTGGGACACGGCGTAAAATATAAATTAGAACAGAATGCAATGATGTGCAAATCATTTATCCCTATATTTAATTGAAAATAGTAAAATGACAACATATATCGTATGTTGAAACTGAGAAATTTGATTGTTTTTGAACTAATACATGCCCGTTTTGAATTTGATGACAGCAAAACATTTTAAAAATGTTGGGACAGGGGCATGTTTACCACTGTGTTGCATCACCTCTTCTTTTAACAATACTCCATAAGTGTTTGGAAAGATCACTGCCATGATTTCCGCATGAGGGCCCGAAGATTACTGCCATCTGATATTAGTTTTCACAATATTACATTGAGAAACATTATTCTTAAATTGCTGCACTGTTGACTGCAGTCTTTCAAAGAGTGGTGAACCCCTCCCCATCCTCACTTCTGACAGACCCATCCTCTCTGGAATGATCTTTTAATACCCAATCATGTTACTGACCTGTTGCCAATCAACTTAATTACAGTAGTTGTGAGGTTCCACCAGGTTTAGTTTTTTAGCATTACACAGCTTTTCCAGTCTTTTGTTGACTCTCTCCCAACTTTTTTGAAACGTGTTGCTGGCATCAAATTCAAAGGGGGCATTGTTTCTTATTTTTCAAGAAACAATGGAATGTCTCAGTTTCAACATTTGATATGTTGTCTTTGTACTATTTTCTAGTGAATATAGGGTTTAAATGATTCGCTGAAAATCTTTGATTCTGGTCACTCTTGGTTTTGTCTGGCATATAGAAGAAGGTATATGTTTTTAATTAGAAAGGAAAAGTACATATAGTTCTATTAAAAATCTGTTTTCATATAAAAAAGACACAATTTCACGAAAATAATAACTCAAAATACCTTGTGTGTCAATCAATATCAATATATCAATCAATCAACGCAGACTTGTCCTAAGATGTCTGCAGAACATTTACTCTTCGCTCTTTGTATCATGAAAGTAGTATTTTTCCCTCATTTGCTGATTATGAAATCCCAGAAACTTTAAGTAACATCATAAATATGCAGAACAGAAGACAACTGCATTGTTTACATTGTCTACAAATTACTTTTAAAAATGTAGCAACTTGTATATCCCTGTTAATATGAAAGAATCATAACTTTAAAAGGCTTATGTCACAATGAAGGGCAGGCAGGACACAAGGCACAGAGCAGGTGGGAAAACTTAGAGTTGTGCTCAAAAGTTTGCATACCCTTGGAGAATTGGTAATATATGTACCATTTGTAAAGAAAACATGAGTGAACAGGCAAAACACATGTCTTTTATTTCTTATGGGATTCACATTCAACTGTAGGTCATAACAGAAGGGCACAATCATAAAACAAAACATGGCTACAAAGATAAAAATGATCTCACCCCTGTTCAAAAGTCTGCATACCCTTAGTTCTTAATACTGTGTATTGCCCTCTTTAGCATCAATGACAGCATGCAGTCTTTTGGAATAGTTGTCTATGAGGCCCTGAATTCTTGCAGGTGGTATAGCTGCCCATTTATCTTGGCAAAATGCCTCCAGGTCATGCAAAGTCTTTGGTTGTCTTGCATGAACCGCACGTTTGAGATCTCCCCAGATTGGCTCGATGATATTAAGGTCAGGAGACTGTGATGGCCACTCCAGAACCTTCATCTTTTTCTGCTGTAACCACTGGATGGTCAACTTGGCCTTGTGCTTAGGATCATTGTGCAGTTTTCATGCAGAAGAATGCAAATTGTCTGCCAGTATTTTCTGATAACATACTGCATTCAACTTGCCATCAATTGTCAATTCTAGAGCTCACCCACACCCAAAACATCAGTGAGCCACCACCTTGCTTTACAGTGGGGATGGTATTCTGTTCACTATAGGCCTTGTTGATCCCTCTCCAAACATAGCGCTTATGGTTGTGACCATAAAGCTCTATTTTGGTCTCGTCTCTCCAAATTACAGTGTGCCTGAAGCTGTGAGGTGTGTCAAGGTGCATATTGTAACCAGGCTTTTTTGTGGCATTGGCGCAGTAAAGGCTTCTTTCTGGCAACTCAATCATGTAGCTCATTGATGTTAAGTATCGTCGTATTGTGCTCCTTGAACGTGTCGAAATGGTAGGAAAGGAGGAGGAGTGGCTGCCCTATTCAAAGATGCATTCCAGGGCAAAGAAAATACACTTGGTAATTTTATTTCCTTTGAATACCTCTGTTTTACATTGAAGGGTACCCCCAAAATTTTGTTTTTAACCATTTATGATATCCTGCAAATTTTATTAATGAATTTGCTGAACTGCTCTGTGTTATATCAGTTGATTATTGACATTGAACTTGTTTATTATTACAGGGGATTTTAACATCCACATAGATAATAATACGGACAATAATGCCAAACAACTTGGCACTTTTGATCTCATTTAACATGTGAAAGAGCGTACACACACTCAAGGCCACATTTTAGATCTCTAAAGGTCTATTCTAGATCTCTAAAGGTCTATCTATCTATATTTCCTCTGTCATGGTTAAAGACATGGCCCTGTCTGATCATTTCTGTGTCTTTTTTGAATCACTTATCACCCCGAATGTTCCAATAAACTCTGTTTCTGTTAATAAAAGGTACATTAATGAAAGTACCAAAGCTCAGTTTATGGAAACCATAGCTATCTCTCCAACAATGTGCTCAGTCAGTTGATGTACTCCTGGATCATTTTAATGCCAAAATATTGAACTTCATGGATCGTGTTTCACCGGTAAAGGTAAAGAAAACTATGCAAAACATGCTGTTTTCTGTTTGCTGTAAAGCAAACAGAAAACACCATGGAGAACCATCATGATGGTAAGCGCCCTGAAAAGAGAATGTAGGAAAGCAGAACATAAGTGGAGGAAAACTAAACTTCAAATTCAGTATGACATCTATAAACAAAGCCTTGGTAGCTTCAACAATGAGTTACGCAGGGCCAGACAGCAACATTTATCAGGAATGATTAACAAGAATATCAACAATACCCACACTCTATTTGCCATGGTCGACAAGCTTACAAACCCAATAAAGCAGATAGCATCAGAACTCATGTCCACTGTGAAATGTAATGAATTTGTGTGTTTCTTTAGTGAATAAATTCTAAGTATTAGACGGACCATCAGAACTGCACAGTCTAACAAGGACACTGTACCGTCACCACAACCACCAAGACATAACATGGTTACTATGTCACAATTTAATACAATTGATCAAAAATTCCTAGAAGAAACAGTTCAACATCTTAAAGCTTCCACATGATGTATCGACACACTGCCATCAGACTTTAAAAACATTTTTTTTAACTCTATAACAATGGACCTACAGCAAACAGTTAATAGCTCTCTGCAATCAGGCATTTTCCCAACGTCTCTAAAAACAGCTGCCATTAAGCCCCTATTAAAAAAGAGAACACTGGATGCATCTATATTGAACAACTACAGACCTGTATCAAATCCCCCTTGTATAGCCAAGATAATTAAGAAGGTTGTCTTCAGTCAACTCATCAATATTGTGAACTCAAGCGGTCTCTTGACAAATTTCAGTCAGGCTTCTGACCTCACCACAGTACTGAAACATTTTTCATTTTTAAATGATATACGGCTGAATACTGATTCAGATAAAATAACAGTTCTGGTTCTATTAGATCTCAGTGCAGCATTTGATCCTGTAGATCATAGAACACTTCTAGATAGGCTGGAAAATTGGGTAGGACTCTCCGGGACAGTCCTTGATTGGTTCAGATCTTATCTAGATGGCTGGAGTTCCTTTGTCACCATTGGTAATCATGAATCTGATAGGATGGCTATGACATGCGCAGTTCCCCAGGGATCAGTTCTCTGACCGCTTCTGTTCAATCTCTACATGCTACCTCTGGGCCAAATTCTACAGAACAACAACACTAACTATCATAGCTATGCTGATGATACTCAAATATATATGGCTCTCGAACCGTATGACAACAGCTCAATAGACTCTCTGTGTCACTGTATAGAGCACATAAATACCTGGATGAACCAAAACTGTCTACAATTAAACCAAGATAAAACTGAGATTATTGTGTTTGGCAACAAAAATAAAAGAACTAGTATTTGTACAGAGCTGGATTCTCGGGCCCTAAAAACCAGGGACCAAGTGTGTAATCTTGGTGTTCTCATAGACTCAGACCTCAAATTTAACAGTCAAATCAAAGTGGTCACCAAAACAGCATTCTATTATCTTAAAAATAAAGCCAGAATCAAAGGCTTGGTGTCCCAAAAAGACCAAGAGAAGCTCATCTATACTTATATCTCTAGTAGGGTTGACTACTGTAACAGCCTCTTAACTGGACTCCCCAAAAAGACTGTAAAACAGCTGCAGCTCATTCAGAATGCTGCTGCTAGAATGTTAACCAATGTTAACAGAGCACATCACTCCGGTTCTTAAATCTGTGCATTGGCTTCCAGTCAGTTAGAGAAAAGATTTTAAAGTGGTGCTTTTAGTTTATAAATCTCTGAATGGTTTAGGCCACGAATACATTTCTGATATGTTTGAAGAATATAAACTCTTAGATCCATGAACACAGGTCAGCTAGTACTGTAGAACCCAGAGTCCAAACTAAACATGGTCAAGCTGTGTTTAACAGGTATGCTGCACACAACTGGAATAAACTACCTGAAGATCTTAGATGTGCCCCAAACGTATCAGTTTTTAAATCCAGATTAAAAACACTTCTCTCTTCACGCACCTATCACTGAGCACTTAAACTTAACCACACTGTTTAGCCTTACAGCTTTTATAGCTTCCTATGTTTTTATCCCGTTTTTATTCTATTTCTATTTTCTTATGATGTTGTTTTGATGTTTTCATTTGAGTATTTGTTTTTATGCTTTTGTATTTTTATATATTTTCTTTTTCTTTGTAAAGCACATTGAATTGCTTCTATGTATGAATTGTGCTATAAAAATAAGCTTGCTTGCTTGAAACAACCACACTGTCTTTTTCCAGAGCAGCCTGTATTTCTCCTGAGGTTACCTGTGGGTTTTTCTTTGTATCCCCAACAATTCTTCTGGCAGTTTTGGCTGAAATCTTTCTTGGTCTACATGACCTTGGCTTGGTATCAAGAGATCCCTGAATTTTCCACTTCTTAATAAGTGATTGACTGACTGGCATTTGCAAGGCTTTGGATATCTTTTTATATCCTTTTCCATCTTTATAAAGTTCCATTACCTTGTTACGCAGGTCTTTTGACAGTTCTTTTCTGCTCCCCATGGCTCAGTATCTAGCCTGCTCAGTGCATCCACATGAGAGCTAACAAACTCATTGACTATTTATACACAGACACTAATAGTAATTTAAAAAGCCACAGGTGTGGAAAATTCACCTTTAATTGCCATTTTCACGTGTGTGTGTGTCACATTGTGTGTCTGTAACAAGGCCAAACATTCAAGGGTATGTAAATTTTTGATCAGGGCCATTTGGGTTATTTCTGTTATCATTATGATTTAAAAAGGAGCCAAACAACTATGTGATAATAAATGGCTTCATATGATCACTATCCATAAATAAAATATTTTTTTTTTCATATTTTTCAGTCATATTTTCAAAATAAATGCCTACATTTTACAATTTCTGCCAGGGTATGCAAACTTATGAGCACAACTGTATATAGAGTCTCTTTAAGAGGCAACGCAAGGCAGTTGCCTCTAATTGGGGACAATCAAATGTGGAGAACAGAGATTCCTAGAGGCACCTCTGCGGTCAGTTCCTGACTGTGGCCCCCAGGAGCATAGAGATGCCTAGAGACACCTTCTTGGCCAGGCTCTGACTGTGGCCCCTAGGTGCATAGATAGGCACCCAGCCAGGACCTGACAGCTTATTGCACAGAATTAGTTTAAGCTAATTGTATCTACTTACAATTCACAGCAGAAACTACTTTCATGCTTGAAAAAAAAAGACAGAATCAAGAATAAATCTTTGGGCTGGTGACTTTTTATGGAAAAGAGGAAAATTATGGCTTCTCTATGAACAGAGAAAGGCTTGAATCAGCGTGCTAGTTCTTTTAAAAGAAACTTTCAACCGCCGATTGGCTGAGGATGGCCAATACCTGGAACCATCTCAGCACAGCTCCCACTTGGTGCTGTTTTAATTTGAATTTGAAACTATAGGTGAGGATGAAAATATTTTAACTAATATTTTATCAAAATTATGGTAAGAAACACACCCAAAGCGTGCTCAGGAACTTGAGAGAGCCTGAAATTAAAACCATGTTTTTAATTTCACCGGGGGCATCACAACGCTTTGAACCAGACAGCGGGAGGTCGTAACAGGAAGGCCCTCCAGACATTTAGTTATACTTTGTTTGAGGGGGAGGAGAAAGTGGTTTGTCTGTTCTGTCCATGAAGCGCTAAGCAGAGGAAGTTTATTTAGTGTAGACTTTTTTTATATCATTATATCCAAGAAGACACCTCCTCCTCTCCTACTAATTCCCATATATGTCACTCCTATATTGGACCTCTATTGACCACCCACTATCTGAAGTAACAGATCCTCTCATCTGCTTCAAGTAATCAAATCAAAATGGTGGATCCAGTGTGAGATCACAGGCATCTTACTGTAGGGTAAGACAAGGATAAAAAGAGCAAAAACTAGGTAGATATACATGATGTATTCATAAACCGTACTGTATTCACAAACAGTACTGTAAAGGGATCTGCTAAATCATGATTTATTCATAAACAGTAGTGTATTCATAACCAGTACTGTAAATGGATCTGGTAAATCATGATGTATTTATAAACAGTACTGTAAATGTATCTGGTAAATCATGATATATTCATAAACAGTACTGTAAATGTATCTGGTAAATCATGATGTATTCATAAACAGTACTGTAAATGTATCTGGTAAATCACGATGTATTCATAAACAGTACTGTAAATGTATCTGGTAAATCACGATGTATTCATAAACAGTACTGTAAATGTATCTGGTAAATCATGATGTATTGATAAACAGTACTGTAAATGTATGTCTGGTAAATCATGATGTATTGATAAACAGTACTGTAAATGTATGTCTGGTAAATCATGATGTATTGATAAACAGTACTGTAAATGTATGTAAGGGAATGGAGAGTTTTGCAGAGAGACATACAGGTGAAAGGGAATGGAGAGTTTTGCAGAGAGACATACAGGTGAAAGGGAATGGAGAGTTTTGCAGAGAGACATACAGGTGAAAGGGAATTGGCCAATTCCTCATAATATCTGTAAGAATACGAGTATTCTTAATACGAGTATTACTTATATTACTTGACATCCCTAATGTAAAGTACGGTAAATATAACTGGTCTAGGAACTGGATGTATTCTTAATACGAGTATTACTTATATTACTTGACATCCCTAACGTAATGTTCAGTAAATATAACTGGTGTAGGAACTGGATGTATTCTTAATACGAGTTTTACTTATATTACTTGACATCCCTAAAGTATAGTATGGTAAATATAACTGGTGTAGGAACTGGGTGTATTCTTAGTTGTTATACAGAGGGACAAGGATTGTTAGTTCAGTATGTATGCAGAATATAACTGTCACTTTCTGGGGGCGTGGCATTCCATGTTTAGGTCTACCTATATCTGTTCCTCCGTTTCCACGGAGACAGACAAGGTGCTAGACAAACAATCCAGAGACGTTGCTTTATAACACCAGCAACCCCAAGGTCAACTGTTAGATGGTGGGAATCAGCAGAGAGACACTAACACCGGTGAGAGCTGTGATTATAACATCAGGAGACATGTACTATGACTGCTGGATAAACATAGAAGACGCATCTAACCCTGATTCATTCTTTCACCTTTGCAAATGTACATGAACAACTTTTAGCCTAACAGATATAAGTTGATCTAACACTGGTAAAATAATGATGTTTTCAATATAAATAACTGTAAATATTACTGGTTAAATCATGATGTGTTCAATATACATTAGGGTAAATATAACTGGTGTAGCGGTGTGAAGAACAAAGAGGCCTAACACAGAGACGCTGGGAAGCCCTTGGCCGTTTATTATAAATCCAAACACAAACTAGAAAAAAGGGAAAACAAAAACATGCAAAGACCAAGGGGTCTATGAGGGTAGCTGGAGCGCAGGCCTCGGCGAAGGCAGCGGTATTCTGGGCAGTTGGCTCAGTCTGTTTCACCTTCACTCTCTGGAACATAGAGAACGTAAACCACAGTCAGCATTTCCAGACTCTCCTCAACATACCTGTCTGAGAGTCTCTTTTGTCCTTCCCCTGACGAGCCCTGATGGACTCCAGGTGTGGCTTGTCAGGGCTATTTGTTTGGGCTGCGTTCAGTAGCCCCTCTGTTCCCCTCTGATGTGCCCTAAGGGTCCGGTGGCACGACGCTGAAGCTCCATTATGGCGCCCCCCCACGCCACACTGGTTAAATCATGATGCGTTCAATATACATTACTGTAAATATAGTCTCCCATATCCTGGTTTATTTGCTGGCAGACATTCCATAAAGATGTATGCCTCCTCCTGAAGAAGCAGACTTGTGCTCCAGGTTGAACATTAATTAAACTTAAAACAGAAGAGAGATTGTGTCGCAGATGATCTCTTGCCTGGTGTTGTGTAGACCATGGATATTATATACCTTTATTTAAACAGACAGGCTGTAAGCAACATGTAGACCATGGATATTATATACCTTTATTTAAACAGACAGGCCGTGAGGAACATGTTCCAGCTCACTGAGTTGTGATTGGTTGGAGCTCAGCACTATTATTTTTTGCACAGTTGTTCTTTTGATTTGACATTTTCTCAGCCTACAGCGAAGACAGAAATAACATGATGTTACATAACCACAAAAATATAATTTAACAATAACGAGTAGCCAAGCCCAGAATTATCCACCTCAGTGTATCCAGTTTCTAGTCTAGATACTCCAGTCTAATTAACTGAAATATCCCACAAACATAAGTATTCATACACTTTATTTAATACTTTGTTGAAATGCCTTTGGCAGCAACCATATATGTGATTCTTATAGGAAAGGCGTAATAAAAATGTGAACTAACACTACTGCTGTGTTACACGTTAGCAATTTCCCCCAGAATATATCAGAACATTATGGCACGTTGGAGTTTCACTAATCCAACATTACTTGGGAGGCAGATCTGCCCTGAAGGCAGAAATGTGTGTAACTGGTTGACATGATGGTCAGACCCACCTCCAGGATGTTTGAAGAAAAATCCAACATGATAAACAGAAGGAACTGTGATCACATACTTCCTGGATGACTAGCTAGTGGCCTGATGGACAGACGCTTTGAAGGAAACCGTCACAGTGCGTTGCATCGAATTCTCTCTTTCCCTTCCCAACCTCTCAGGTCCCCTTGGTTTTTCAAGTGTCATTCAAATGATAATATACTCCAGTTAAATGTTGAGTACGTTATGACATGGACTTGTAATGTGTGCCATTATGTATGAGAAAAGAATTGTAATAAAGTGTTACAAATGTGTTTTCATCAAGTTCTCTAGAAATGTCAATACAATTTGAGGGAACGTTATTTTGCTGGCTTTAATATATTGCATGCAAGTACATATTTTCATTACTGCTTCAAATCAAGAAATCTATAGTTGTATCGACATTTCTAGACCACCTGATGAAAACACATGTATAACACTGTATTACACATTTATTTCCAAACAAAAAAGTCACATTACAAGTCAATGTCAAGAGCTAGCCAACATCTAAGTGGAATATATTAGAAGAAAGAAAAATAGCACATCTACCAAAGAACTAACAGGTCTGATAGCTGGTTAGTCCTGCTGGTTAACACCTGGTCTGATAGCTGGTTATCCCTGCTGATTAACACCTGGTCTGATAGCTGGTTAGAAGAGATGTGAACTTAAATCTCATGACTTGGACTCAAGGGCGATTCGAAACACATACTTTGCGACTTGACTTGGTAAAAAGAGAAACCACTTGCAACCTGACATTGACTTGATGCCTATGAGTTGTGACAACTTGGACTTGAGCTGTATGACTCAAGAGACTAGTTTAGATTTCCCCAGCACCTTACTTTCATCCTCTCTCATGTCTGTCTGCTCACGATGCCCGACGCTCAAAGACCTAGGGTTCAATGTTCTCAACTCGCATCCATTGGGTGAGGGTTATAGTGCCAAATTGAGCTCAAATTGACCGTAAGAAAAGAAAAATGTAACTGAATTTTTTTAAAATAATTTGAAAGCAAGATTAACAAAAAATATTTCATCGTATGAAAAAACTAAATTCAATCATATGAAAAAAATAGATTCAGACGTGGTAAAAGTGTACGCTTAACTCATTAAATGGATTTTCGTGTCAGATCCTAAAATTTCTTAGTTCAAACACGTTATTTTTCACGTTCGCTTCTTCTTACGATTATAATTTCTACCAACCTTCGTTCGAGTCATCTTTTGACAAAACAAAGTTTTGAGCCTTTATTGGCGTGGAGGCGGGTCTTTATCTGGGCATTGAATACTCGCACCCGATTAGCCAGGAATCACACCATTATAAGGTGGAAATCATAGCCTTTCCATGCACTGCTTTCACAATGCAACCTGTGGAGAGAAGTTTAAGAATTGTATAAGCTAGGGTAAATATGTACATTTAAACAGAATAATAAACTGTTATTCCCAGGTTGCACTGGCGTCACAGTTGCCATGGTCACAGACACAGATACTGATGAAAGTTCAACGTGTTCTGGTGACTGAATATAGTCAGGGGCTAATTACTATTTCCTCTAAAGCCTAGGGGCTTGTAAACATCACAGCAAAAAAATCCAGTTAATGAGTTAAGTATAAACTTTTACCGCATTTGAATTTAGTTTTTTTTGCCACCCTAATAACGGCACATTTTTTACATTATGAACAACTGTATAGCACATCCCATCACCGGTGCCCAGCTCCCAGCCGTAGTAGACTTCCAGCGCATGCGGTGTCTGCACAGGGCGTGCAGCATCATCAGGGACCCTTCACACACATGCCACAAACTGTTTGCCCTCCTACCATCAGGCAGGCGGTACAGGTCTCTCCGTTCCCGCACCAGCAGGCTCAGGAACAGTTCATTTCCATCTACTGTAACCTGCTGAACTCTGGGACCTTGTTGCACTACTTCCTTTGTGCTTCTGGACTCTGACACTACCTTGCAAAGTCTGATAATGGTAGTTTTGAGTTGATACTTGATTCTCTCCACAGATTGCATTGGGAAAGCAGTGCATGGAAAAGCTAATATCGATAATTCAATGCCAGATATAGCCCCGCCTCCACGCCAATAGACGCTCAAAACTTGGTTTTGAGAAAAGATGACTCGAACGAAGGTGGGAAGAAATTGTAATCGCAAGAAGCGAACGTGAAAAAAACGTGTTTGAACAAAGAAATGTTTAAGATCGGTCGCAAGATTCATTTAATGAGTTAAGCATACACTTGTACCACGCTTCCTTGTTAAATAGCGTAGTGGCTAAACGTGCGGATTACCCCCCTAGAGATCACGCGTTTGAGCCTCATCACAATCGAATTTAATTATGCATTAGGATTTGTTGGAAATAGATGAAAACTTTGCTGGCTACTACCTTTAGTAACTACGTTATAGTAAGCCTAAAATAAAACTAGGGTTATTGCGACGTCTATTCAGGTGCATTTCGAAGTACGCATCTGTGCATGCTTTTTGGTTCAGGATAGACAAAAACCTGGCTGGCTACAACTATCAGTAGCTACGTTATAGTAAGCCTAAAATAAAACTGTTTACGGTTATATTGCAACTATTTCTTGTGGATTTTGGGGTAATAGCCTATAGGTTAGATCACAATAATCCCTTGGGCAGTAAAATAGTAGGTGTTTCTACGATTCTCTCGTCTTTTCACTTGACGAAAAAGTCAGTTATCATCAACTATACTGGTAGTTATTGTATCAATGTCATTCACGAATGCAAGAAAAACGAACAGTGTGCCATGAAATGAAATAGCTTTGGCATTGTAAAGTTTATCTTCAGTCTTGCTAGCAATTGCTCAATTTTTATGACTATTCTTATTAGTTAGTTAGTAGGTACTAGTAAGCCTATTACTGGCTAATAAGCCGTTAAAACGGCCAGTGGCAAAAAGCTATACAATTCATATATTCTGTTTGTGTTGGAGGTAAACTTAATAAGAAACGTTAGTCAGTTTAACACAATTCTTAATGGTGTCTAGCGAAATATTCAAAGTTGGCGTGATGTTAATGCATGACAAAATAATCTAATGTCGAGTCGCTATACCGATACTCCAAACGTATAGCTGGCGTTGTGGTTAAAGACAGCTTCTCGTGTGGGAAACCTTGGTTCGAATTCAGGCTACTGGGCAATATTTCTGATTCTGGGCCTCCTGAAACAAACTTGTCTGGGTCCTTTTCTGGTTTTTTTTCATAAGATAAAATATTTTTTGTCAACTTCGCTTTTATTTTTATTTTCAAAAAATATTTCAGTTACGTTTTTCGTTTCTTATGGTAAATAGATCTGAGCTCAATTTGGCTCCATAAAAGGTGTGCGGGATAACACTAGTTTTGCTTTTCTCAATGTCACTCAAACTAGGACTAGCGGTCAGCTGTCAACATTACGTCATCAATTCGGATGTGATTGAGAGCCAGCATTCAGGCATCTGGATGGGTTCTGAAAATAGTTACATTTGGATTCGAGGACTATATCGAGGTGGCGAGGAAAATGGCAGCAGTATGCAAAACTAAAATTACTGATGCGCTAGCCACAACGTCTAACTCCAGAAATCCCACAAAGACAGGTAAGAATGACATTACGGCGGTGCTGTGCGTATATAGCTAGCTAATGTGTGTTAATGTCAGAATGAGAAACTATTCAAATAATGTTAGCGAAATGGGGAGATATGAACAATTATTTTCAAGGAATTTCCTCGTGATTAGTTTAGCAACTGTTTAGCGACCTGATTGGTGGAGGGTTATGTACCTTCCTCAATTCTCATTTACCAATGGGATTCCCATGGCATCTCCTCACTTCCTTTGCTATGTATTTCCAGTAATATTTTTACACTAGTCACTCATGGCTAGTGGCTGTTGACTAACCAAAACAGATTAGATCATCTCCATCATATAACAACTTTTCTTAATCAGTGACTTGAAGATTTGAAAGCAAACATTTTTGAGACTTGTGACTTGACTCGATCTGAGCTGTGGAACTTGGGACTTTCATGAGACTTGCCCATCATTACTTGGAACTTGACTTGAGACTTGAGACTTGTGACTTGCAACAATGTGACTTGGTCCCATGTCTGCTGGTCAGCCCTGCTGATTAGCACCTGGTCTTAGCTGGTTGGCCCTACTGGTTAACACCTGGTCTGATAGCTGTCTATCCCTACTGGTTAACACCTGGTCTGATAGCTGGGTAGTCCTGCTGGTTAGCTTTGGACCAGCCAGCTATCAGATCAAGTTTTAAGGCTGTCAGTCCTTGTGGTCAGTCTACAGGAAACACAGCCGCTGAGCCCTATTGAGTAGCCACTTGGTCTCAAGTGGTCCTTTGCTGATTTCTGATCTGTAATCTCTCCAGTCTATAGCTGAATTGAAGGCCTCTTTGAGCAACGGCCGGCTAAACATGTCAACTTCACAATTGAGCCAAAGCACAGTTAACATCCTGACATCAGTTGCTAGTCACTTTACTTTCTACCACATGTACATATCTACCTCAGACTACCTAGTCACTTTACTGTCTACCACATGTACATATCTACATTAGAATACCTAGTCACTTTACCTTCTACCACATGTACATATCTACATTAGAATACCTAGTCACTTTACCTTCTACCACATGTACATATCTACATTAGAATACCTAGTCACTTTACCTTCTACCACATGTACATATCTACATTAGAATACCTAGTCACTTTACCTTCTACCACATGTACATATCTACATTAGAATACCTGGTCACTTTACCTTCTATCACTTGTACATATCTACCTCAGACTACCTAGTCACTTTACCTTCTACCACTTGTACATATCTACCTGAGAATACAGTACCAAGTCACTTTACCTTCTACTACATGTACATATCTACCTCAGACTACCTAGTCACTCTACCTTCTACCACGTGTGCATAATACTTTAATCTACCAAAAAGACAATATGGCAGATTGACATAAAGTATATAATAGGTGGCCATTAAAATGTCTCTGTACAGTACATAACATGCAGCGTTGTAGCTTTGCAATTGATATTCCATTTTTGACGTCTGAGTCGTTATGGCTTGCGCTAAACCCCTGCTTGCCACTTGGCTGTAAAATGTATTACTAAACTACATGTTAACATTGCAAAACATTATTATCTAAATGTCTTATTTATTTGATTAGTACTTGATTGATTGAAAGGACTGCAAAACATGTTTACATTAAAATCCCTACTACACAGCCAATCAGGAGCCAACCCTACTTCACAGCTGTCCGGAGCAGCCCCTACTACACAGCCAATCCGGAGCAGCCCCTAAAACACAGCCAATTCGGAGCCACCCCTACTACACAGCCAATCAGAAGCCAACCTTACTACACAGCCAATCAGGAGCTGCTTGTACTACAGAAGCCAATCAGGAGCAACCACCGCAGTGTTGGTAGGGGTAATCAATAGCCGATTATTATTATATCTTAATTTACTATTATCTATTTTTAATGTCTTTTTAACCAGTTGTATTTGGTGCATGTGATGAATACAGTTTGATTTGAACTGCATCAATTCTAAACCAGTTGCAGGCTTTCTGTAGCCACCACCAAATATAGCTGTTTTTTAAGTCTGTTTGGTGTTGCTAGGTTACATCAGATGAATGTGCAAGTCCCAAGGTCTAGATGATTCTCCCTCCAGTGTACAGCTGGTTCAGTGCAGCCCTCTCCAACTCATCAACCAGCCAAATCTTCAGTAGAGGGAACATCATCAGGCGGTCAAAAGGTTTCAAGTGTTGCATGTGTCAGTGATCTGAGAGAAATCTTGAGACTACAAGTACTCCTTCTCCACAGGAACACAAGTGCTCTTTTACAGAACTGATATTTTTACAGACACATTCTTTTTCAATTGAAATCGTATTTCCGAAACAAGAAATCCCCCCCAAAAAGTAGGGTTCTGTTCACAATATGTTATTGCTTTAGGGAATCTTCAAATGTTACTGTTCCACTGTTACAAGTAGTGGAGGTTTTAATTACTTTCGAAGGCAATGTATGCTGTATATACCTCAAAGCCTCTCTGCCTGATTAGCCAATGGTGAATCAGATACTGCCAAGGCATCTTAGATTAGATTCAACTTTATTGTCATTGAACAGTACAAGTACATTACAATGAAATGCAGTTTGCCTCTAACCAGAAGTGCAAATAGAGGAGTGCAAAAAAATTTACAAGTATTAAGTGTATGTATGTACAAGAGTAATGTATAGATGTGCAATTAATGCAAATGCATTACATATGGCAATTCTAAATGTGCAGTGGAAAATGTACAGGAAGTTTACAGGTATTAAGTACAATGTAAGTACAAGTGAGATAAATACTTGTGGCAATTCTCAATGGCATTCTGAATTTGCAGTCGAGGCAAATTGAAGGAGTAGGGTAGTATGTGCAACTGAAATGCAGGGATAGCAGCAATGAGGTTCCCGAGGTAGACATATATATGTAACAATTAAAATGCAAGTACAGTGGCAGTTCTAAATGTGCTGTGAGGGAAAGTTTAAGGTGCAAGTTGGCATGTGCAAATGAAATACAGGAATAGCAGCAATGACACGTACCTGAAGACAACTGAAACTGAAAACCTTACCAGACTTTGTAAGGCAGAGACAGAGTCCAGTAGTACAAAGGATAGGCATAGTTAGTGATGGAAAATCACAGAGTTCGGCAGGGTTACAGCAGATGGAAAGAAACCCTTGTCTTAGACACTCCCTTCTCTTAGACACTCCCTTCTCATTTTCATGTACTGTAAGCAACAAGGACAGTGGGAAATGTCGCATGACGGAAATGGGAAATAGATAATTAAACTGTTCTGGGACTGAGAAAATAGTTAAAGTGTTAATAATTAAAAGCTTTGTTTACAATTCATTGAAATTATTTAAGTCATCAGATAACATTCTACTGAAATTTTTCATTTCTGGGCTTCCATAGTTCCCAGTTCTCCCTGGTACAACATGTTTCCCCGTGGCATTATGGGTACTGTGTGTAGATTGGTGGGCCAAAAATATATTTAATCAATTATAAATGATTTCTGTAACACAACGAAGTGTGGAGAAAGTTAAGTGGTCCGAATTCCTCCGATGGCACGTTATATACGATACATTTTAAAAAGTGTGCTGAAATGAAATAACAAGCAACAGATTTCAAACTGTATTTCATTAATTTACTCTCAATTTTACCCAGTGTTTACTGAATAAAATTTACTCTAAATTGTACTCCTTAAAAAAGTGAATCCATGTCCAAAATAAATTATGGGGAGGGTTATGTCTTTGGCCTTGAATGTGTGCAAGATATCATGAAACCAGCAGATTAACCAAGTGTTAAATGTTCAAACCATTGTCCAAAAACTGTCTCTGCTATCACAACAACCCCAAAACAAAATGACCCTGGGAAGAGTGGTTGGTGAAGAGCCTTCATTTGAAACTCATCAAAAATGCATGATGAGGACTGAAAGCAGCTGCTAGTGGAGTGCATCCCTTAAACATTAAGAGATGTAAGAATGTTGCTGTAAATTACTAGAAGGGCAGAAAGTTAATTCTGAAGACTACAAAAAGCATCTGATCACAGTTACCTTGGTCAAAGGCTGTGGAACAAGACAATAACTCTGAGGCATTTCTGATTTTCTCCATTTTGTCTTTATTTTCTACATTAAAAGTTTAAACAGCAAGTTTAAAAAAAAAGCAACTGTTTCTACAATGTTGAAAATCCAACAAAGCATTTTTTTTTTAAGAAATTGGCAATTATTCAAGACAAGTGCAATGGTGTCTGTATATTTGGCCGCAACTTTATCGAGAGCCATAGAAACATGGTTGATTCTATTTTATATAAATATGGAACTGCCAGGTAGATTCAGTGTGATGTAATTGGCCACCTGCTGTGTGGTGGCCAGTCAGTTGGGCTTCGACAGCCAGCTAGCAGCATGTTCTATAGAGGACTGCACTCTTCAGGTGGTTATAATGGCCCTTATATCTCCACAGGACAACTCAACTAGCTAGCACACTGTGTGTTACCATCAAGGCTCACTGGAAAGTGACTGTGGAGCTGTGTGTTGCAAATGGTTGTCAGTGGTAGTTTCATGTATTTCCATCCATATTCTTGACTGAAAGTCATGGATTTCTTGTTGACTTACTAAAAGTCTTTCACAGTGATAATGACCAAGCTCCTGCCGACTATCAGACTTCACATGGCGGCTGTGGAGGAGGAGGATGCAGCTTTTCCACTTAACTAGTAGAAACTTGGCGTTTTCAGATGCGCTTTTGCAGTTTTGGGAATTGTAGTTCATCAAGGATGAATGGCCGCCAGGTACGACATTGATGCAGGGATTATCTCACGAAAGGACCGATGAGTTTATCCCGGCGCTGGGAGCGCAAGGATTGGGATACCGGGGTGGTAGATTCCCCCTGGAGGCTGCTTTTGTCATCAGGGGAATAACCTCTGTGTAAATTGTAACAATCTGCTGCTGTATTTTTCTTTTATTTATTTTTATATCTTTTTATATTTTACTTGTTTTGTGCTATCTGTGATCGTTTTGTTTTGTCTGGTTTATGTAATTTATTAATCATTGTATCTCTTGATTTGTCTGTACTTTTTAATAATTGAACCTAAACTGTTTATGTAAACATGTATACGCAGGGCCCAGCTGTAAAAGAGACATCTATCTTTCTCTCCATCTCTTTCTCTTCATCCCTCTTTCTGTCATTTTGGTAATTCAGCGCTCACTGTTACCAAAGCAAATGACATTCATACAACTAAAGTAGATCAACAAAAGCATGTCCCTGTCATAGCAAGAGCATTCATATCTGTAACATTACAAAGAGTAAATGTAGTTGAAGTGGCCTGTTGGTTTACAGTATGCTGCAGGTTTGACTTCTGGTTATATCTGGTTATATCTTCGCTGCCAGTTTAAAGCTTTAAAAAAAAGTGTCTGAAAAATATGCATTTCCAACATCCTGGATTTGAATCAAAATTAATTTTGAGGTCTGTAAAAGACATCTTGAAGATATCCAAAAGTGTACTTTCTGTCAATACAAAAAACTTTATCAATAAAAAGCCTTATGCCGAGCCAAGGGAATTTGTGTCTTTAGATTTGCTGCAAAAACATAATAAATGTATTTGTTCTTTTATCTAAATCAATGAATAATTCATAACAGGGCTTCTCTGCTCTGAATCTCTTGTGACAAGACCTTTTCATTACAAGGTGAGAGGGAGGTGTGTGGAGGGATACTATATTTTTACTTTACCCTTATTTTACCAGGTAAGTCAATTAAGAACAAATTATTTTTCAAAATGATGACCTGGCAGAAGGCCAACGAGGCCTCCAGTGGGGAATGGCCTAAAGAGACAGGCAGCACAGCCAGAACACACATGGCAACGGTACTAACAAAGAGACATTTCAACCAAGCAGATCACTAAACTACCAATGACCAACGTAACAAATTTGACACAGCGATTACAGTTACAGGGCTCAGTTTGATCAGTCAATCTTGAGGGCTTCTTTGCAGCGCTGAGCTGGATGCAGGCTTCCAGGTGATTTGGGTGAATGTCATCATGTGTATCAAAAGTTCTTGGTTTTCAGAAAACGTCAAAAGTGTCTACAAAAGCTATCTCCATGGATTTGTAGTAGCCCTGAAGCCATGCATGATAATCTAGGAGGCTGATGAAACATTCAATGCTACGACCCATGGAAGTCAGAGGACCAGAAATAACACATTGTTTCTTTGACGCTAGTAGTGAATCAATCCTTTTCAATGGAACTTAATACCTTTTGATCCCACCTGAACGACGATAGGATCAATCTCTGTGTTTGCGCAGGATGTTTGGAAGGAGCACAGTGATATCCTTTACACAAGCCCCAGTATTACAGGGTGTTTGGGAGGAGCGCAGTGATATCCTGTACACAAGCCCCAGTATTACAGGCTGTTTGGGAGGAGCGCAGTGATATCCTGTACACAAGCCCCAGTATTACAGGCTGTTTGGGAGGAGCGCAGTGATATCCTGTACACAAGCCCCAGCATTACAGGCTGTTTGGGAGGAGCGCAGTGATATCCTTTACACAAGCCCCAGTATTACAGGCTGTTTGGGAGGAGC
>JACXGI010009467.1:0-30246 GCA_016801175.1 Esox masquinongy
TCACATTGGGGTGGGGGTCAAGAGCCAGAGGGACCTCCTGAATCACTGTTGGGGATTCAGGGAGAAATATGGGGATGAATAGGCTATAAGAAACAGCCACAACATGTCATAGCCAAATCACACAGACAATTGGTTACATATAAGGACATTATGAACTGAAATCTACTATAATGACATGTGACCCAATTGGCAGTAAGACGCTCAGAAACTATATGACATAGCCTAACGTAGCCTAACATAGCCTAATATAGCCTAATATGCTAATGCTAATATATTGTAAGTCTTGGGTAATCTATCTTATTGTACTCACCAAGTTGATTGACTCACAGTCCATGATTTCTTCCAAAAATCTAGTCCAAGTTGGTCTCCTTTTCCACTTAGGAGTAGCCATTTAAACTTTAAATGCCGAGTATAGTTTCGTTAGCAGCGACAGCTATGCACCTTGCGCAATATTCAAGTTTGGTTGAAGATTTGGTTGCGTGGTGCGCACGGTTGGTGTGTCCTGTGTGTGCGTCTGGCGGTGATCGTTCATCAATTGCCGTAAAGTGTGGCTCGTGTGCTCTCAACGTTGCTTGTTTCACATCCATTGGTCGTCATTTGAGGAAGATACATGCTAACAAAGACATGAGGCCGCGTGTAATCGGTGCCAGACTACATGTATTTGCTGACGTGGTGCGAAGCATATAGGCAACGTAGAAGGATAAACTATGTCTGGTTACATGCTAGACACTCTCTTCTTTTCAGAAATACCAATTACTGCTGTGTTAAAACCTAGTAAGGGGTTTGAATATCATGAATAGTTTTGCTCCGAGTTGATCGAGTTGGATTTCGCTGTGAAGAACATGCATCAACATGGATTGTTTTCGATTATAAAAATGGATTTTATCAAACAAAACGATGCTTTGCTATATCTCTGGGACCATCAAGATAAGAAATCAGAAGAAGACGGCTCATTGTAAGTACAAAATTTACCGTCAGACTCGAAACTAGCAACCCTGGTGCCTTGGAAAAAGTGTTGTGTGGATGTTGACTATGCTCAGACACTTACATATGAGTTAGTCACCGTAATAGCTACTTTAAATTGTATACTGCAATTAGATTAACGAGATTCTAAGCTTTCTGCACATATATAATATGTCTATAACAAAAAATATATATTTACAACACTTCGCACACTTTGTGGCAAAAAAGCATAGGCGTCCCGCCGGCGGTACACTGTTGACTGACAGGATAAGCACTTTAGTTTTCCCAATATATCCTGAGGAGAGGACAGAGGTAAAGTACATGATACTTAGAAAAAACAGATCTGCTCCTTGTAGGTTCTCCAAGCTCTCTCAATATGCTGGGTATGGGCCCCAGTGCGGGGGTCTACGTACCACGTGCTGTGGTTGACTGGGTGGTGGTTGTACCCTAGTTGAGTGAGAACACGGTAAGCACGCCACTCGTCACTAACGACCGATGACCCAGGCCTCACGTGATGGTCAATCAAGGGGATGAGGTGTCTTCGAGATCTTTTCTCCACAAGGCGCAGAACAGGTTTCCCATTTTTTGGGCCTTCATGCAGCACACTCACCGTCCCAAAAACCCACTTCTTCCTCGTCCAACCTCCAGCCATCCATCCTCTTCCGTACTGATGTTGAAAAATATCACATGAGAAACACAGACATAAACCAAAATATGAACACAAATTTTGAGATTCACATTTTTTCATTAGATTTTAACACATATTTTACCCAGATCTTTTCCCATGACATCTTTTGTGATAACCTATTTGCCACTGCGGATCATATTTCAAAAGCTTAAAATTGTGCATAGACACATTTTCAAGAAAATTACAAAACACACCTTTCTTTTGTGACGAAAATGGCTTTCATCAATAACAACAAATTCCTGTCTTCCACCAATCTGTTGACCTTTTTGTCTTCTCTTTTTTTCAACTGCTGTGACAGACTTCCCATAGCTTTTTTGTCATTTTAGTAAGGGTTGTGGAGCTGGCTGCAATCTTGTCATCCATCATGTCAATCTGATGCAGTCGCAGGCCCTGTGAAAAGCTTTAACAAAGATAAAAAGATAATGCTAATGTCTAGTTGATGTACAGTTTGGTAATTAATCATGATCAGACCCAGCTTCAATGACAATAAGTTTTGTATGATATTAGCATAAATATCTGTAAATGAATTGCATCCAGTGACAGAGAGAGATCTTTGACTGAAGATGGATTTGTATCAGACTGAAATCTGTTTCGCATGTCCTCGATCTGGTGCTTGTCGACATATCCTGTTAGAAAAGTAGAATACGTTTAGAACATAGTAACTAATATTCTTCTATTGTCTGTTTTCTAGTTGATCTTTTCTTACAGTATTTTCCAATAACACAAATTAAGAGCATTGGAGTATACAAAAGATGGTCGAGATTCATGTATTCCTTCTACGGATAACTGCAATTTATTGAGGATATTTTATTAAGCAAGTCATGACAAAAGATAAGCTGCATCTATGTCCCGTAAAAGCAAAATCAAGAGAAAATAATGCTTTGTTTGAAAAAATATATATAAATAATTCCTTAAATTTGTCCCTGGGCTCCCATACATACCAAATATATTGGTCTCCACAATTGATCCTTTTTGTCAGCTTCATGTTCCGATGGCAGATTGTACATTTGGGGCTTTTTTTTTAGCAGTTTCCTATTTTGAAGCCATTCGATTAGCTTCAATGTGTTCTCCTGACAAGTGTCCCCATTTATAAGCCTCTGTAGCTTGCTGAGCCTAGTCATCGTTGTACGTTTTTAAAATGAGTTTTTCCGTTTCATATATTGATATGTCATCATATTATACTTTTTAGGAAAAAAATCCTATCAAGTACAGTAGTAGACAGTTTCTGCTGGCCTACGCTCCAGCTGAAGAGGAACTAATGCACGATCCTGCCATCCACACATAAATACGAGACGAACAGGGGAACCAAATGCTCGAGAGCGAGGATCCTTGAAAAGTTTAGGCAAAGCATTGCCAGTGTAAAGTATGGCATCTGTTCAAAAACAGCAGAAAGGTGTTCGTACCCGAACATTCCAAAAAAGACAGCAACGACAGCAAGAGGAAAAGTGCAGCGGAAATAGCGGTGAGTATTTTTGTTACCAAGATGTCCATTTGTTTAGCTTACTAGCTTAGCTAGCCTATAATAGAATATGTAATTGTAATATAGCTTGCTACAAGTCAAATGTACGCCGCGCCATGACGATGTAGATAGCTAGCTAACATTGTTAGCTAATATTTTAACTGTACGTGGTGTGAAATATGAACTCACTTTTAGCTAGAAGACATGATTAGCTAACTAGGCTTGCACGCCAGCTTAAAGCTAGGCTACTACACAATACATGCAGTGCTAGAACATGCGCCTAGTTGATACTGTTACTTTTACATTGTAGTTTTCAACACAATGACAGCCACATACACTTTTTCACACAGTACTACAATTACACACACTGTAGAAAGTGTCAGAGGACAACACTTAGAATCTCCATTGTGACAAGGCACAACAAAACATGAGCCAGAATGGAAGGTTTGTTGATGTGTAGTCATGGTAGCTACAGCTGTCATTAGCTACCATATTGCTCAATAAAGGATATACTACTAAAAGTGACTGTAATAACAGTCTGTGTGGACTTCATTGTATACAATTATACTCATAGATCTATTTTATATTATTCAGGATGTGATTCCCAAATGAATCCAAAAATATCAAAATTATATGTATTGGGAATACCCAATACCTCCAGCATTTGTTGTTATAAGCCTAGTGGGGGTAAAAACACATTGTTAAGTAACTAGCTATCTGTTCTTATATACATTGTGGTTCGAATCCTGAATGCTGATTTTTGGAAAACTATGGTAGATGTAAAGAATAAGGCACAAGGGAGTGTGTTATATGGTGTTGGTAACCAGTTTATAATTGCAAAAACTCACCTTGGGGGTTTCTGGTACATTTATTGCTTAATTAACACCCCTTCCTCTCCATAGGTGTGTCTATGGCCCCTACCGCACAGCGTCCTATGATTTGGAGATGGCCAAGTTGAACGCAGAATGGCAGCAAGAGAAGATCAACGAGCTGACAAAGAGACTTTCTGAATGAGCAGTTGGCATTAGGTGAATCTCAACAGATTACTTACACAAATTATAGTTTAACTACATCTGAACTGAATGTTTTGTTGGCGACTAAAAATGTATAGTGTCATTCAATTAGTTAGGTCCGGAAATAATTGGACACTGACACAAAATGTTATTTTGGCTGTTTACCAAAATATATTCAAGTTACAGTTACATAATGAATATGGGCTTAACATGCATTCTCTCAGCTTTAATATTCACATCCTAATTGGAGGAAGGGTTAAGGAATTACAGCTCTTTAATATGTAGCCCCTCTTTTTCAAGGGACCAAAAGTAATCGGACAATTGACTCAAAAGCCATTTCATGGACAGGTGTGGGCTATTCCTTTGTTATTTCTTCATCAGTTAAGCAGGTAAAAGGTCTGGAGTTGATACCAGGTGTGGCATTCGCATTTGGAAGCTGTTGCTGTAAACCCACAACATGCGGTCAAAGGAGCTCTCAATGCAAGTGAAACTGGCCATCCTTAGGCTGCAAAAAAAAAAAATCCTTCAGAGAGATAGCAGGAACATCAGGAGTGGCCAAATCAACAGTTTGATACATTCTGAGAAAAAAAGAACATACTGGTGGTCTGCAACACAAAAAGGCCTGGACGTCCATGGAAGACAACAGTGGTGGATGATCGTAGGATCCTTTCCATGGTAAAGAAAAACCCCTTCACAACATCCAACCAAGTGAATAACACTCTCCATCAGTATCCAAGTCTACCATGAAGAGAAGACTTTACGAGAGCAAATACAGAGGGTTCACCACAAGTTGCAAACCATTCATAAGCCACAACAATAGAAAGGCCAGATTAGACTTTGCCAAAAGAACATCTAAAAAAGCCAGCCCAGTTCTGGAACAGCATTCTTTGGACGGATGAAACTAAGATCAACCTGTACCTGAATGATGAGAAGAAAAATGTATGGAGAAGGCTTGGAATGGCTCATATTCCGAAGCATACCACATCACCTGCAAAACATGGCGGAGGCAGTGTGATGGCATGGGCATGCATGGCTTTCAATGGCACTGCGTCACTAGTATTTTTTGATGTAACAGAAGACAGAAGCAGACGGATTAATTCTGAAGTGTATAGGGATATATTTTCTGCTCAGATTCAACCAAATTCAGCGAAGTTGATTAAACGGTACTTCACTTTACAGATGGACAATGACCCAAAACATACTGCGAAAGCAACCCAGGAGTTTTTGAAGGCAAAGAAGTGGAATATTCTGCAATGGCCGAGTCAGTCACCTGATCTCAACCCTATGGAGCATGCATTTCACTTGCTGAATATAAAACTTAAGGCAGAAAGACCCATGAACAAACAACTGAAGACAGCTGCAGTAAAGGCCTAGCAAAGCATCACAAAGGAGAAAATTCGGCGTTTGGTGGTATCCATGCGTTCTAGACTTGAAGCAGTCATTGCCTCCAAATGATTCATGACAAAGTATTAAACATTTTATTTATGATTGTGTTAATTTGTCCAATTACATTTGAGCACCTGAAATAAGGGGACTGTGAATGGAAATAGTTGCAATTCTTAAACGTTTCATAATATATTTTTGTTCAACTCCTTGAATTACAGCTGAAAGTCTGCACTTCAATTGCGTTTCGGTTGTTTCATTATAAATCCATTGTGGTTGTGTACAGGGCCAAAATTATGAGAATTGTGTCAGTGTCCAAATATTTCCAGACCTAACTGTATGTACAGGGGTGAAAAATTGATTAGGGTTCTGAGTGAAGTTGGAGCGCCGGACACATTCTGAAACTAGTATTTTCATTTGTATTTTCTGTTTTAACTGCTCTTAAGAAGCATAACGTCAGTTCCACCCAGCCAATTCACATGTCTTCCGACTTTGATGGTGACAGGGGTTCGGAAACATCTGATTCGTCTCAGTCTTCCTCATCCTCCCTGGACACCTCCAACACGTCTTCATCGAATGACGACAGAAAGAGAAAAGGGAAGAATAGCATCAAGGCCAGAAAGGGGAAAATGTCTGACTGGAAGGCCAAAAAAGCCAGGAAGTCAAAAGACATGACGCCAAAGAAACCACAGAGAGGTAAACCAGTTTTCCAACTTGATCCATTTAGATGGGGCATTGTCATTCCATGCAACATTAAAACTGAATGTAGTGTGTGTGGTCAAACATTCTGTGTACAGTACTAATTTGACATTTTGACATTAACTCCAGCCCGTCATCCAGAACAAGTGGTAGCCCGGTACCAAAATGTTCTGAAGCAATTTAGAAGAGGAGACACCATGACTGCATCTTTCAAGCATGTGGGGGTGGATCGTAACACAATAGTTGTCAATGCTCCAATTGCAGAGTTGTTTATTGCTGCACCTGGCAAATACAAAGAACTCTGTAAAAAACACAATTCTCAGGCAAAACTTAGTGTGTTTACGACACAATGTATCAGTGCAATCCAAGCAGACAGTGCAATAGAGGACACACTCAAGGCTTATAAACTATCAGGAAAACTACTGCCCTTAAAAAATGTAAAATTGCTATGATGCAAGTTTAAAAAAACGTTTCCAGTTATTTTTCTTGTTTTCTGTACTGTACTTGTTTTCAGTTGTAAAGAAAAATAGGATGCTGAAACTATGTCAAGGAATACAGTGGACAATAGATTGAGATACAAGGTTAATTTTTGTTTACTTTCTTCTTGTACCATTGTACCTTAACTCCACGTGAACATTTTAACAACATTGCTGATTAGTTTACAACAGTTCAAGTTTTCAATCGGTTCAACAGTTCGCCTATCTTGTTGGTGTACCATTAATTCAGAAAATTAGCAATTGCTTAAAAAAAAAATCCATATTGAGAATATTTCAAAATATAGATATTTTATATGTATTATATTTATGTTGAATGTTGTTAAAATGTCTATTGAAAAGTTTAACTTCCAAATAATTAAGAAGGGCAGTGTATGAACCCAATACTAAAGCCACACATTTTTGTATTCTGTAAAAAATGTAAGCAATGTTGATGCAAGCTTGGTTTTGGGTGTCAGCAGTAAAGAGTGTTGCATCACAAAATGTTTAATAAAATGCAATTGTTTTCTTAAAAAATATGTTGTGTCTTAAGTTGTCAGAAGTTGGGATTGTTTCAGGATAACTTCTGGTCTTTTTGAAGCATCAGACAGGGGCTGTAATGCCTAATTTAGGCATGAACAGCCTTTGGGGAGTTACAAACCATTTATAAATACTTTATAAGCCCTAAATAGTCCACACTTTAGATGAGGCCACACAAAACACTTGCCAAACAATTAGTAAATGCTTCATAAGTATTCCTAATAATCATCAATGAATGTATTTGAGTGTGAGTAAAATATATAAAATTATATTTAAGTGTGCGTAAAATATTTAATAACACATCCCTTAATCATTGCTAAATATCCAGTACATTATAAGTATTATTACATTTATCCATATATTTATAAATAGTTTTCCAACCTCTAACTACTGCTTTGTTACAGATTTCAGAAACCCATAACATGTCCTTTACAACTGGTTTATTATGGCCATAATAAATCATCTTTAACTTGCTTATAAACTATTTATAAAGTATGAAAAAACTATAACCAAATACATTATCATATAGCTTATGAATCATTTGTAACAGTATTTATACATAGTTTATTCATCATTTATTAAGCATTTTTACTACATTCATAAATGTTAGTAAGCTATTAATAAACAATTAACTAATCCATTGTTAATGGTATATTATGTGTAGTTATTATAAAGTGCTACCAAAATTTGTGCCACTGTGCAATGGGGGATAACAGAGAAAATAGAGTAAAGGTGTGCAAAACAGTGCAGGAATGATGGAAGAGAGTTAGCACATACAGTGATCAGATGAGCTCAGACAGGGAACAAGAGTTTCAAGTTTGAGGGTTTTTTGTAAATCGTTGGCAGCTGAGAACTGGAAAGAGTGGCGGCCAAAGGAGGTGTGGGCTTTTGGGGTGACCAGAGAGATGTATCTGCTTGAGTGCAGGCTGCGAGTAGGTAGAGCTATGATGATTAATGAGGTTAGATACAGCGGGACTTTGCCTAGCAAGAAAGTATAAATGAGTTGGTACCAGTGAGTTAAGCGCCGGATATGTAATGAGGGCCAGCCAACTAAAGCTTAGTTACTTTAGTTACTTTGCATGACCTGGAGGTATTTTGCCAAGTCAAATGGGCAGCTATACCACCTGCAAGAATTTGGGGCCTCATACACAACTATTACAAAAGACTGCACACTGTCATTGATGCTAAAGGGGGCAATGCACATTATTAAGAACTAAGGGTATGCAGACTTTTGAACAGGGGTCAGTTCATTTTTTTCTTTGTTGCCATGTTTTGTTTTATGATTGGGCCATTCTGTTAGGACCTACAGTTGAATATGAATGCCATAAGAAATAAAAGATGTGTTTCGCCTGCTTCCAAATGGTACATATATTACCATCTCTCCAAGGGAATGCAAACTTTTGAGCACAACTGTACATGCCAACAATTGATATAGCTAGTTGTTTGCATGAACAATAGCCTACGTAATATAAACTATTCGCGAGATAATCAAATTTTTGAATACATTTTTAATAAGGTAGGATAGATATTGTTTAACATAATTCATTTATATTAATTAATGGTGACGTATCAGTTCTAAATAGTTTAGAGCTACCAATGTGTCATTAGTTAGTGATTGTTAAGGTAGGATAATTCATCACTTTACTTAATGGGACACAAAATAATTAGCTAATGATGAAGTATCAGTTTAATTGTTTATAGCTACCAATGGGTCATTAGTTAGTCATTGTTAAGGTAGGATCATTCATCACTTAAGGGGACACAAAATATTTACCTAATTGTGCGGTTTCCTTAATTAATCGTTTGTAGCTAATGTACCAATGGGTCATTACTTAGTCATTGTTAATGTAGGATTATTCATCACTTTACTTAAGGGGACATAAAATAATTACCTACTAGTGAGGTATCAGTTATTAATGCTTTATTCCAGCTCAGTGTTAGTTAGAAAACTAGAGATAGCACATAATCCTTCAAGAATGACAGGATTAACTGAAAGTGTAGGCTATGAAGACAATTTGTAAAACAACCACTCTGGACACATGGACAGGATGAAGGAAGAGGTAGGAAGAGAGTAATGTTTTTTCAGTGGAAGTGGAAACAGGCAAGTCTTATGCAAGAAATAAACAGTCACATCAATCAGTCAATTAGATTTAATTCTGTCAAGCCCTTTTTACATCAGAGGTTTTCACAAAGTGCTTATACAGCAGTAATTTTGTAAATGTGTAAAATACATGTTCTGCTAGAGTAGTAAATTCTAGTAAAAGCATAAGACAACAGCAAAATACCTTCATGTCAACACGAATAGGACATGGATGAGCAAGTTAGCAAAGTGCTAACTGAAACTAACAAACACTTGACTGGAGCCAGCATACAGCTTACTGGAGCCAGCTAATAACTAACCAAAGCCAGCTAACAAGAACTAGCTAATCGCTAACCATTACAGTGCAACCATTGCAAAGTTCCTAAATAATATAGTTACAAAATTCTCTTATATTAATTGTAGGGATATTGTCAGGAGTGTTGTTTTTGAAAATTAAAATGTTCAGGAGTACAGTACAGTAACAAATTTGTAATTTTTCAAAGGAATGCACCACTATCATGGCATTTTACATTCAACATGGGTTTTCTGTTAAAATTTATAAAATGACAATGCCATACCAACCCTCTAGATACACCCTAACAGGCAAGTAATCAAACTGTATCGAAATTCTCAGTGTACTTTTTTGGATAAATGATGAGAAAGAAAACATGGCTTTTCTTTCTTGAGTTACGAGATTGTGCAAGTGTATGGATCGTAAATAGTCCCGACACAACACAACCACGTCTCTCTGCCCCCTACTGGCCAATGGTCATAAGTGTCCTTCAATATATGTAATTTATCCCCATTTCAAACAATACATAACCCCAAATGTGACCCTATATTTTGTGTGCATCACACCTTTTTGAAGATGCATGTAGCCAGCCTACCTTATTTATAATGGTGAATAATGGAATAATGTATATTACTGACTTCGTACGTGAATGTAAGTCCTGCATCAACAATAAAAAATTACAGTACAAACTGTATGTTCCTGCAAAAAAACAACATGAGTTTGTCATGCCAACATGAACAAATTACACTACACACTTAGTCAATGCATTTGTTAATCATTAATAAAGTAAGGGTAATCATTATTAACCATTTGTTCATGTCTTTGTTTATCATTCATGTTAACTACTGTACTCGTTAATGTTAGTTCATGTTCCCTTACCGGAAAGTGTTACCCCATCCTCTCTGGAATGATGTTTTAATACCCAATCATGTTACTGGCCTGTTGCCACTTGACCTTATTTGTTGTGTGATATTCCACCAGGTTTAGTTTTTTAGCATTACACAACTTTTCCAGTCTTTTGTGGCATCTGTCCCAACTTTTTTGAAACGTGTTGCTGGCATCAAATTCAAAAAGCATTGATTCTTCAAGAATCAATAACATTTGTCAGTTTCAACATTTGATATGTTGTCTTTGTACTATTTTCAATTAAATATAGGGATAAATGATTTGCACATCATTGCATTTTTTGCAATCATATTGGGCAGTTGGTCATAATGTTTTGGCTCATCAGTGTACAGTGTATCAACCTAGTCCTAGACTACAGTAAATAAATGTACACTGTCCAGTAACTCAACCTAGGGTTACACTTTATTTTGAGAGTCCCAATTTCCATCTGTAATAATTGATCTGCAGCAAATAGTTAACGGCTCTCTGCAATCAGGCATTTTCCAAACGTCTTTAAAAACAGCTGCCCTTAAGCCTCTATTAAAAAGAGAACACTGGATGCATCTATATTGGACAACTATAGACCTGTATCAAATCTCCATTTTATAGCCAATATAATTGAGAAGGTTGTCTTCAATCAACTCAGCAATGTTGTGAACTTAAGCGGTCATTTAGACAAATTTCAGTCAGGCTTCCAACCTCACCACAGTACTGAAATGGCTCTGATAAAAGTGTTAAGTGATATACGTCTGAATACTGATTCGGGTAAAATAACAGTTCTGGTTTTATTAGATCTCAGTGCTGCATTTGACACTATAGATCATAGAACACTTCTGGACAGGCTGGAAAATTGGGTAGTACTTTTCAGGACAGTCCTTAATTGGTTCAGGTCTTATTTAGATGGCCAGAGTTACTTTGTCACCATCGGCAATCATGACTCTGATAGGGTGACTATGACATGCGGAATTCCCCAGGAATCAGTTCTTGTACCGCTTATGTTCAATCTCTATATGCTACCTCTGGGCCAAACAGAACGACAACATTAAGAAGTTTTGGAACTGAATTTTTTAACTGAATCTGAATGCATCTAAAAACTTGAAGACAATATTGACCATATTGAAACTGAATATATATGTATTGAATTTGAATTTGTAATAAAATTGTAAATTGAATTTTAAAACCAAGTGCTATATTCAAACAATTAATTTCAAAACATCAAATTCAAGTACAATTTGTTTTCAATTATTTAATGTGTGCATTACAAATTCAGTTCTGTTTATTTCAATTTTAATATCTGAATTCAATGTATATACTCAAAACAATTAAGATATACAGTACTTACTCATGATATACTCTGGTAAGGTAAGAATAATTAGCACTTTTGATATGGTTTTGGGGAAAGGGGATAGACTCCTATTATCTGCGACAATGACATGTGTAAAGTGCCTACCATGAGCTGCTGATGTAAAATTGCTTATTTATTTTTTGTCAGATCCACACGTACTGTATAAACACAATAGAAAATGTGCAGGAAACAATAGATTTTAAATGCTTTTGTACTTTTAAAACTTTATCTCAGCATCGTACCAACCAACAAAACCAACAAATAGATGGTCAGTCTCTCTAAAGTAAAATATGAAATGCACCGTGCATGTTTTTTTTTGTATTAGCCTACCTCATGAAAATGTCATACTGTATTTGTTTTGCATGCAAAGTACATACAGCTTTCAATGTTAATTAAGTTCATCCACTAATCAATATTGCCACCAGAATTAATCGATCCCTACAAAATTTTTACTACTAGCCTATTACTGTTCCAGACATGCTCTGTTGAAGTTTGCTGTGGAGCAGGTGCTATTGTCGCACTGAGTTTGTTCATGGTTTGTGCCCACACAAGACAGGTGTAGCTCCTATCAGTTGATGACCAAACGTGTGCTCCACTCAGACTGTGGCAATATGCTGAAAATTAATTTCCCTCATACTGTGCTTGTTTTTTGCTTTGTAAGCCAGTAGTGACTAAACAGGAGTGGGATATTTTTAAGTAGCAGGGAGAACAAGATAAAACAAGATTTGTTTGAGATTTTGCGGAGAAACATGAAAATTGCATGTACTTCAGAATTATTTCACAAGCTTGTCATACAACAGAGGTGACCGCACTGCATTTTGAGAGCAGCAAACAAATGGAACTGCCTGGAGTTTGCTAAATGGCGTTGGAACTTGGATTGGCACCAGTTGCTATGGTGAGATAAAATTAATTTGAATGTGACCATAGCAACTTGTGCTAAATTTAATTAATTATCTAATGAAAATTTGCCAAATCATTGATGTTATTGGTCTGTTATGATTCCACTGGTCCAGGGGCCCTTTTTAAGGTCAACAACCTCATGAACTGTAAAAGAATACCAGGACATTTTAGACAAAAACTGGTTGTCTCTACCTGGCCGCTGAAAATGGCTGCAAATGTCTTTTACAGCAAGACAGTGACCCCAAGCACACATTGAAATCTCATGAACAAATCAAGAAAAGGGTGCAGAAAGGATGCCAATGTTTAATGGTTTGGGAATTACATTTATTTTCCTAAATGTAAAAATATTTAGGCTGTACATATGAAAGGATTGGTTTGTAGTAATATTGTAGCACTATGTTTCTAGCACAATCTTGCCTTATTTCACTTAACTGCAGACATATCCAGTAATTTCAGATCTCGAATTGTATTGGATGTAATTATAACCACTTTTCTATTTTATCCCTCTTACCCCCTTCTCTCTCTCCCTAGAAAGAGCAAGCGGTTGTTGTCTGAACTGTGGAGCATCAAAGACAGAAAACGTCTGTTAGACTGGGTGCAGCTGAACTCACACGTACAAAGACATAAATCCCTGGCCGCAGTGTGACCTGGACGCTATTATATTCTCCATAGACTCTCTCTGACCCACAGTGGACTAATACTCTGAGGGGACAATGGAACAGCATTTATCTCAGAATCTATTGAAAAACGTTACACACCACTAAATTACTAAGTGCAGACATGCATGAGCGTGACACAAGCGTGGTCAATAGAGAGATGGAACACTAATTTAGAGTGATTAACAGGGATTTTTGATTTTGAAAAAATAAAAAAAAATTGTCTAAAAGCCACTATGACAATGTCCATCTTTGTAATGTGTTTGTGTGTATGTATATATATATATACATATATACGTATATGTATGTGTATATATATATACATATATACATACATATACACCGATCAACCATAACATCATGACCACCTGCCTAATATTGTGTTGGTCCCCCTTTTGCTGCCAAAACAGCCCTGACCCGTCGAGGCATGGACTCCACTAGACCTGTGAATGTGTGCTGTGGTGTATGGCACCAAGACGTTAGCAGCAGATCCTTTAAGTCCTGTAAGTTGCGAGGTGGGGCCTTCATGGATTGGACCTGTTTGTCCAGCGCATCTCAATTGGATTGAGATCTGGGGAATTTGGAGGCCAAGTCAACACCTTGAACTCGTTGTGTTCCTCAAACCATTCCTGAACGATTTTTGCTTTGTGGCAGGGTACATTATCCTGCTGAAAGGGGCCAATGCCATCAGGGAATACCGTTGCCATGAAAGTGTGCACCTGGTCTGCAACAATGCTCAGGTAGGTGGTACGTGTCAAAATAACATCCACATGAATGGCAGGACCCAAGGTTTCCCAGCAGAACATTGCCCAAAGCATCACACTGCCTCCGCTGGCTTGCCTCCTTCCCATAGTGCATCCTGGTGCCATGTGTTCTGCAGGTAAGCTTGATGTCATCCTACGGTTGTTGAGTGACATTCGAATGAGTTGACAGCCATCTCGGTCAGTGGACAGTCGTTTTCGCCCTCTACCAGTCTGTAGCTTTGTTGTCCCCAGTGTCTGTTGCTTGACCTTGTTCTAATGAACTGCCGTCTTTGAAATTTTGAGGATGGAAGCAACCTGACGCTCACTGTATCCCTCTGCCAGTAAAGCCAGAATTTAACCCTTCTTTTCTTCACTCAAAGCTTTTCTTTTCAACTCTTTTGTAATGCTGAATAGTTGTTTTTTTATTCAAATTACTTTTGAGGTACTACTTGCACAGTTTTTGCCATCCAGCTGGTCCTATTGCAAGAGGATAGTGATGACCACAGCAGTGGTTTTATACTTTTCCTCGTTAATTTAGATTTGGTTCAGGTAATCACTTAATCGGTAACTCATTATGTGAAATGAGTTGTGCCTGTGTTGGAATTTAACAAACACTGGAATGGAATGGCTGCCATACATGTAGAGATGCTGATTTAAGAAAAATTCAGAGAGGTCTCTGAATTTTTTCCAGAGCTGTATATACAGTTGTGCTCAAAAGTTTGCATACCCTTGGAGAATTGGTAATATATGTACCATTTGAAAAGAAAACACAAGCCACGCTGTTTGGGTCCATACCAGGTTTAACTCGTCATGGAGGCTGCTGTCAAGGTAGCTGAAAAAGGAACCTGGGTCCATGCCACGCACTGCAAGAACGCTCCAGCGTTAGAAGATACAGCAAAGGAAGGGTAAAATTGAAGTTTACCTTAAGGGCGGTGTGAGACAAGTGCTAGTAACCTCTGTACTCCAACACATCCTGCGACCATGGAGCCAGAGAGACAAGGACCATGGATCCCCTTCAGGAGGACCGGAGGTATGAAATGCACCATCAGGTGCCTTCTGATTTTTAGTTTTGTCGTTGTCATACCAATAGTCTGGCTCTTCACTCCACACTATAATGATCATGGACAGGTTGTAAATATGACACACAATGAAGCAAGGAAAGAGTCATTTTTACACTATGAGAAAAGGCCCATACATATAGGAGGCAAATTTAAACAAACTATATCAACCTATCACCTAAAAAAAAAACTAAACATGGTCAAGCTGCATTTAGCAGTTATGCACAACTGGAATAAACTACCAGAAGATCTTAGATGTGCCCCAAACGTATCAATTTTTAAATCCAGGTTAAAAACACTTCTTTTTTCATGTGCCTATGACTGAGCACTTAAACTTAACCACACTGTTTAGCCTTATAGCTTCCTATGTATTTATCCTGTTTTTATTCTTTTTATATTTTCTTATTCTATTTTTTATTATTATGATGTTGTTTTGATGTTTTCATTTGAGTATTCATTTTTGTTATTGTATTTTTATATTTTTTCTTTTTCTTTGTAAAGCACATTGAACTGCTTCGATGTATGAATTGTGCTATATAAATAAACTTGCTTGCTTGCTCGCTTAATTCAGGAGGGAGCACTATTTTCCCCTCCTCATACTATTAGGAGGGGAACAGGTGGAGATGTTATGATAATTATTGTACTGTTAACATTTCCAAACATCTAGGATTAACACAGGATTACTGGTGTTTTAGTGATAAAGAAGACAACACCCCTTGCAAGACCACCTGACCACCCCATAGGTAGACCCGCTATGAAATGTCATATAACAGTCACACATTCTTTAATAGTTCCTACTCCTGTGTCAAGTCGTCCTAAGCCAGGTAGGGTAAGAAAAGTGCTGTTAGAACCAGACAACATAACCCGTAGGATAATGGTTGATCCCTATGATCCCTATGTTAATCCCTATCCCATTTAAAGTAGCAGACTGGCAGACACATGGTTGGACCATGGTGACAGCACAAATGAACACAACAGATGAGGACTGTTATAGGCAAAGAGCTCGGAGAAACTAGTTCTGTTGCCTTACAAAATAGAATGGCGTTAGATATGATCTTGGCATCCCAAGGCGGTGTCTGCAAGGTGGTTTAGTCAGAATGCTGTACTTTTATTTCTGATGCATCAGACAAAGTTATTAACTTGGTGTATGAAACCAATAATGGAATTGCAGAGCTCGACAATGTCCATGGATGGGATCCATTCTCAGGGCTATTCTCTATGGTTGGTCCCTGGGGAATGCCAATATTCAAGATGTTAATTGCTGTATTTGCTGTTATTGCCTTTTTACTTGTTTGTTGTATGTTATTATCATTTTTAATAAAAGCGTGTGCTTCTAGGTTAACAGCACATGTACTGGTCCAGACACATGCCAATGATGGCCCAGACTCAGGCATTCCAAACCTGTTTCCGTTCCCTAATTACTGGAAATGATATCAAGGCCGTAGCCATGGAGTCAACATTGGGGGGGGACCAAATCAGCCGGGGGTCTGGGGGTCCCCCCAAGTAAAACATTCAAAAATATTTATAAGATTCTTAACCATCAATATTCACACATTCTGATATTACGGTGTTGGTGTTGTTCCTACAATATCATAATTAATGTTCCAGGACCATCATTGCAACTGACTTGTATTTAGTTGGTTACCCCAGTCCAAAGACAAAATATTCTCCTGCTCCCCACCCTTTGACCTAACCCTAACCTGAGAGACACCTGTGCCTAAACCTAATCTCAGTGGACCTGTGCCTAAACCTAACCTCAGTGGGGCCTGTGTTTAAGCCTAACCCCAGTTGCGCCAACATTAAGTATGATGTCGTCGGAACAACACCAATATGGCAATATCAGATCTGTGATAAATTTTGCTCCTCTTCTCACTCACCTCCATGTCACCTGCTCTCCCTGCCCTGTTGGCATCCTGATGCTCTCTCTCCCTCCCAATCTTTCTTAAACGCAGCCAGAGTGAACATTAAATAAATACTATCAGTTAACAAGTTGTGTTTCTTGCCATGGTGTTCAGGAATGGATTACTAACCATTTCTGATCTGAATGGCAATGATTATTATATCAATATACATTGACTCACCTCTTGTGCTACTGTCTACTACTATCATCTGACTGGTACTCATTTTCTCACTGCTCTCAGCTTACTTTTCTTTTCTGAGGCTGCCCAAAAAACTGATGAATGTCACTACCACCCTTCCTCATGCTCATGATGACACTGACTAAAGTTGACTTATAAAACTGCTTGCACAAACAAATAAACAATAATAATGCTATTTATCATACAGTAAGCAAATACAACTATTCAGTATACTATATGAATATGCAATCAATGAAAATGACTACTGTCTGCATAAATTACACATGCAGCGCAACATAAATAATTGACACTTCACTCAGACTTCACATGGGATTTCTGACAAATCTAACAAAATCAATAATGTGAGACATTAGCGTTAGTTGAATATGCACATGAGCTGAGTAAATGTGTGGCTAATTAGCTTTCCAGGTAACTTTGCTATGATAGATAACGTTAGTGACGGTTGAATGATTAGCAATCAAAATTAATTTACGCTCCATTTACGCACCAAAAAAAATTCATTTACGCACCATGCAATTACTGACACTTTTTAACAAACTATTATTTGTTTCCACAATTACAGTTCCAGCACAAAATGACGTGTTGATGTTAAAACTATCACAATCGACAGGAAGATAGCCTGTGTAACACTCATATCACATTCTAGTTCTCCACTTTTTTATACATTTGAACGTAATGAGATTCGACATTGTACAGTGATGTGTTGTACTGTAGTGTTCTACATTGATGGTACGTACCAACAGCACTTACAGCCTGTGTTGCCAAGTTAAGCAAAAATTTCCAAACAACTACTGCTCAAAACCAACCCAAAATGCCCGAAAACTAGCCCATCTTTTGTTGGTGCACAAAATTGACTATTTTACAAGTGACCCCCCCCCAACCCCACCCTGGGAACAAAACTTATGAAGCGGTTTTGATGCATGTGAAGCCGTAGCTGATGTCTGACTGTGAAAACAGCATAGAAACACACAATATAGCGTATAAAGACAGATATGGTTTGGCCGTGGTTAAGTTCAGAAGTAGCCCAAAAACCTGCCACCAATTAATTTTCACCTGTGGCATTGTTTGAAAAGTAGCCCAATTTGCATGAAACCCGCAGATATTGCAATCCTGCTTACAGCAGCCAACCAACGGCTTCTGCTGGGGTACGGCAACAGCAACTGGACAAACTACACGCAGAACTGCAGTGAACTGTAAAACTAGAACCGGTAGTAATAATAACGGCAATTTAAGTTTAGTAATGATTGTTTACATTTTCTAATGATTATTTTTGACGGCTGTGCATGGTTGCCTGTCATAGCATAACGCATTTTTATTTTATTTGTAATTTATATATCAATTTATTGGGACATTTTGAGCATATTTGAATACTGGGGGGATGTGTCCCCCTCAATATATATTGCAATTACAGCCTTGGATGATATCATAGATGACCACAATGTTTAGATTATTGGTAGTAGCGGCCTGAGGCCCTTTAATTTGATGCTTGTCTATCCATGAGTAAATTGTTTATGGATTGACACCAAGTGTTGTTCTGGTGTCAACAGGGAGGATTTTTATAGAAATGTGTTGAACTAATGTGTTAGTGCCTTTTACAGATGTATAGGGGAGTAGAGAATTACTGGTTTAGTATTGGGCTAATTAGAAAGGTACCAAACCTGTATTTAGCCAAGTAGGAAGAATGCAAGATATGTTCTTGGTGTCGTAATTAAGAGAGGGACAAGACATGGGTTGACAATTGAAGTCAATAGGTATTTGTAAAATCCAGGTGGGTTACCTGCATTTGGGACGTTTGCTGAACTGTTCTTCAGACAGACTCTCACTGATCTTGTGTTAGTGTCTTTCTGTCTCTATTTGCAAATATTATATAATAAACTTTTGTGTTTAAGAGCAATTTGATCTCTGTCTTACCTTCCTTAGTAAGAATTCTATTCGATGGAATTGCCATCACAAGGTACGTCATCAACACAATTATGATGTAACAAATGTAAATTAAGTATGACCACACGGTGGCGCCATAATAGCCAGATGGTGTTCTCTATCTGTATCACTCAGTGCGATTTCAATTTGGCACACATAATCAGGGTAATGAATCTAGCTAGCTCAATTTGGTCACATGGGGGCACCATTGGACAAGAAACATAATTCATGCTTTATTTCAAGAATCTAGGAATAGATGGCACACATGGATCTCTCTCAGTGCACAAGTGGTGAAATAAGGCCAATAGTAACTGAAAGCTGAAACACACTCAATGCTGCTTGCAGCTTTAATAATTATTAGGGGTTCTCTGGTAGGACAAACCCTATTGTAATTGTTGTTATTATTATTATTCTTTTTCTTGTGGCCTAAATTGATAAATAACTCAAAAAGTCCCTGGTAACATTTTTTTTAGAATTCTGACCATTTTCAAAACAATCTTATGCTAATGCTAATAAATGCTTAAAAATTCTTCTTCTCCTGAACTGTGCATTGGATTTATTCACCAGTAAATTTCAGGACACTAGGCCATACTTCTGAACAGAACTCACAATAATTAGGTGATATGTCAAAAAGCAACTGATTTATGACTTCACAAAGTTAGCCCTTTAATGACCACTATAAAAATGAACATAAAATCAACCATTGCTGCCATTGACCTGACTGTCGGTACATAGGTGTCTCATAAGTGCCTCCCTATAGGGTGATAAGAAATTAGAGATATGTTGCAAGATGGTGGAACAATTGAGTCAGTAAAAAGGCACTTAATGTATGTACATTGGACAAAAGAAGGTAGGTGATACAATGAAGTAACCAACTTCTATGCTGTCTGGAAAATAGAGACCACGTATACCTACCACAAAGAGACCCGACCCGATTCCTCCACAGGGGGCGCCATAGGCCATGCCCTAATAATATTTTCCCACAATGATGCCATTTCCACCCAGATTGACCTAGAAAGCTGATTTTTTGTGTACATGCCTCATAGCCCAGTAGATACAAAATTGCCTCAAGAACCTATAATGTCTGCCATCTTGGATTTTTCTGTACAGTGAAAATTTCATGAAACCTATGAAACTTAGCATCAACTCAACAATACCTCTGATTGACCTGTCCAGTGGCATACGTGTCTTATACATGTATGCCAATAGGCTGTTAAAAGCTAGGAGATATAACAGATGGCGCACAAAATGGCGGACCACTGTAAAACAAATGCATCCATAAACTTTGTGTGCATTACATTATGGCACAATGAAAATATAGACCATGTATACCTACCACACAGACAGCGGACCAGGTTCCTCCACAGGGGGTGCCATAGGCCACGCCCTAATTCATTTTTTTCACAATGTCACTACTTCCACCCCGAAGACTATACACCTGAATTTGGCCAATGCAAATTGCCTTGTAACAAAAAACTAGACGTTGTGATGTGGAATATGGCTTTTGAGAATTACTCAGTAGAGTATAAATAATCCATATAGAGTCTCAATTCATGGGGTAAATTAGAGGGTATTGCTAGCAGCACTTTCTTATTTACTCACTCCAGTGACTACAGTGAAAGACTACACCTGAATTTGGCCTATGCATATTGCCTTACTTCAAAAAACTAGACGTTGTGAGGTGGAGCAAGGCTTTCTAGAATTACTTCTGAGGGTATAAAGAATACATATGAAGTGTCGATTCATGGAGGGAATATAGAAGTTGTAGCCAGCAGCACTTTTTTAGCTCCCCACTCCTTTCGCTCCAGTTCAATACACTGTAAGCCAAATACCGCTACAGAAATTGCCTCATAACAGAAAAACTAGACGTAGTGAGGTGGAACATGGCTTTTGAGAATTATTCCCTAGGGTATAAAGAATCCATATGAAGTGTCAATTCATGGAGGGAATATAGAAGTTATAGTCAGCAGCACTTTTTTAGCTCCCCACTCCTTTCGCTCCAGTTCAATACACTCTAAGCCAAATACCGCTAGAATAATAATAAATATAGTTGCAAGCAACAATGGGACGGGGTCCTCCTATATGGCAAGGATAGTGAAATAGGTCACCAGTTATAAACTGGAAAGGTCAGACATGGTCAGACACAGTGACAATATGTATGAGCTGACACTTTATTCTTTATACCCTCATGAGCAATTCTTGAAAGCCATGTTCCACCTCACTATGTCTAGTTTTATTGCCTTAGAAAAACTAGACATAGTGAGGTGGAACAAAATCCTGTGTGCTTAAATGGCCTAAAAGGCCCATCTTCGCATGCTAATACAGGCCCAAGTGCCACAACTTCTGGTGCAATGGTATGCAAATCGGACTCATGGTGGCGCTGTTATAAGCCTCCAAATTGGCCAACTTCAAAACCCCACCATGCCCACCCTATGTGACTTAGAGTCATGAAAATTGGTACATAGGTCCATCTAATCACAGTGAACATTTTTATCATTGGGACTCATAAAGTCCGCAATATTGGATTTTCCGCCATTTTGGATTTTGTGAAAAACGCTTAAAACAATACTCCTATGGCACCAAATGTTCAATCTTCACGTCCATTGATATTTGGCTTCTATAGACCAAGGTCTGTAAAAGACATATAAGCCGAGCCTGTATGGGAAAAAATATGGTCGCTATTAACTAATTAACCTTCAAGTGGGCGTAGTTTTGTACATAGATGCATATTACCGGAAGACCGTTAATCGTATTATAATCTAACTAAGTACACATGTTCAGAACCTTGACAGGACATACCTTGTGCAAGCATTTTCTGATTGACCACAAGCGGGTGATGTTGAACCAGACAATATCGCAAGCTCACGCCACTCCGTTTGACATAGAGACAAATACAATGGTGGATAAGTCCATTTCCTCACCAGAAACATAATTGCCTTTGGGACCCATTAGCTCCACCATGATGGATTTTCGGCCATCTTGAATATGTGAAAAATGCTTCAAAAGCTACTCCTATAGAACCAAAAGTCTGATCTTCACGTGACTTGACATTTGTTATCTATGGACCAAGGTCATCTATCAATGCATACTCCAGAACAGTACAAATAAAAACATGGCCACTATTGACCAATCAATCTTCAAGCCAGTGTGGTTTTACACATATATGCATTTAAATCAGACACAGTTGATAATATGATAAAACCTTTTGATTTACATGTCCACAACACTTATTATTTCTGTTTGACCACAAGGTGGTGCCATAGTGGCTAGATGGCATCATCTCTTTATCTTTATCACTCAGTGTGATTTAAATTTGGCACACATAATCAGGGTAATGAACTAACTAATGTATGAACTATCTGTCAATTTGGCCACATGGGGGCACCATTGGACAAGAAACATCATTCATGCTTTATTTCGAGAATCTATGAATAGATGGCGCATATGGAACTCTCACTGCACAAGTGGTGAAATAAGGCCCATAGTAGCTGTATGCTGAAACACGCTCAATACTGCTTGCAACTTTAATAATTATTATTAGGGTTTCAGCAGTTCACTGGTGAAACTCTATTGTGTTTGTTATGATTCATTATTATTATTATTGTTCCGGCAAAAAAGGGATTTTTTTTTCAAATTCCCATGAGATAAAATGGCTTGAATGTGCCCTTATTTTTATGGGAGTAAAGGGCTAAGGGTTGCAACATCTGGTGCAGTGGCGTGCATGTCGGCCTCATGGTGGCACTGTCACAAGCCTCCAAAATCGCACTTTTTGTAAGCTGACCATGCCCACCCCTTGTGACCTAGAGTTTTGAAAATTGGTACATAGGTGTATCTCCTCATGATGAACATGGGCCATTGGGACGCATAAAGTCCGCCATGATGGATTTTCCGCCATTTTGGATTTTTTGAAAAACACAAAAAATAACTCCTCTGGCATCAAATGTCCAATCTTCACGTACTTTGATATTTGGCATCTAGGGACCAAGGTCCTCAAAAGTATTTCAGCCAGGCCAGTATGTCAAAAAACATGCTATTGACCAATGAACACGTGAGGGGGCGTGGTTTTGCACATATATAGACATCTCCTACAAGGATAATGATATAATAATTATACTTGGTGCATATCTTAAAGATTATACGACAATAATGACTGCAAAGATTTTTTTATCAACCACACGGTGGCGCTATTGAAGTTTCCCACATTTGCAAGCTCACCACGCTCACCATGTTTAAAATAAAATTTTGAAAAGAGGTAGATAAGTCCATCTCCTCCCAAGGAACATATTTGTAATTGGGACCCATTAAGTCAGGCGTAGTTGTTTTTCAGCAATTCTGAATTTGTGAAAAACACTTCAAATGCCACTTCTGTAGCATCAAATGACAGATTTAAACCTTTTCATGGTTTTCAAAAAATCACTGAAGGCCCCTCAGCGGAATTTCTTAATACACATTATTTCAGTATGCACTGACAATTCCAGAATTGTATATCATGACACAACAAAAATTGCCACCACAGCAGCCCATAAACAGTATGTTGCTTATTAAATATGGAGAAGTATTCTGATTTCAGCTAGTTACATTTTGAAAATATTTATGGCAGTAGTACTTTTAAAGAATATACTGAATAATTATTGAGCAACATTCTAAGATGTTATTTTCCTGAGTATCACTCCACTTGTATCAATAAAACATTCTATCAGACAATGGTTTGTGTGTTAATAAAGCCTTTATTTATGTGATTATTCACTATTTCACTAAAGATAGTGAAAAATAATGAATTCCGATTTTTGCATATTTAGTAATGGACAAATATGTGTATTTGTCAAATAATGGACAAATAAGTGTATTATATATCAGTGAAAAACACCTTTATGAAGGTTACATTGAGCTTGTTTGGCTAATTACTGTATTTTACTGTCATGTTTGTTTTCATTGGCTAATTACTGTGTAATTACTGTCATGTTTGTTTTCATTGCACTGGATTCTGGGACCATATGTCTCTGCGACCAAAGATGGTTAAACAAGATGATTCACCAATCTGACCGGAAGTTCAAATCTTGATTACCTTCCTGTCTCAGAGTCACTCATCTTGTCACCTGTATCTGTATTTGGTTCTTTGATAAACAAACTTTAGCAGACAAGTTGCAAATCATGAAATATCACATGTGCGACAGATCAGACATCAAGTAATGTTAAGTTGTTCAGTCTTTATTCTTTACCAGAAGACAAGAAAGGTAGGTAAAACTTTCTAGTCTAACATCTGTCATTTGCAACCTCAATAAAACTAAATATAATGCAATTGAATAAAATTGTTAGGTAGACGATTATTGGGAACTGGGGTTGTATTATTTAACTACATCGGAAATTTCAGAAATGGTAGTTAACATTTTATGCCCCTAATAATTCCAAAATATTGATGACTTGATAAAATTATTATTCGGTACAAGAAGCTATTTTTCTAAACTGCTGCTGACCAGAGGTCTTTTTTTCCTGGCCTAGTAATGTAAGAATCAGAAAATTATATTTTTATAATTTAATATATATTTTCATTAGTGCTATGTATTTTATGAAGTTTGTTCCCATCAGTCCATTGACGTAATTTCATTGCTATTCTCTCCCTCAGTTGCGCTGTTTCCAGTGCAGCTCAGATAAATCTGAGATTTTATACAATCACATTTTCCACCCTGAAAATCTACCCTGAGGCATTTCGAGTGAATCCCATCTTCTGTTGAAGCAAATGGGGAGGATGTTGTTGATTGTCATATTCTTCAGCCAATCAGATTTCGAGTTTGCCATGTTGAGCATATTCTTTGACACGCAGCAGCCTTCTAGCATGCCTAGTCGCCTACGTGTGCATTTTTCAGGTGGTGTGTTCAGAGCCAGCTACCTAACTGAGGTAAAACTAGTTAGGACCTAATGTAGGAACATCTAAGATTTATTTCATGACATTTAGATTTTTAGATGTGGTGCTTTCCTTTTCTTAGATTTTTTGTTTGGATTTTTACTTAGCCCTGTTGTTTTTTAACACACAAAGGAGGAGAAGAAATGGATTTGGTGGTGGATGTACTGGTAAAGACGTTTTTGAGAATAGCTGGAAATTGTAAGGAAGGGTTACCAACCCCCAGCTAGCAGCCCTGTCCCAGTCAGGGAAAAGATGTGTGGCACTTCCAATCGATCAACTACAAAAACTACACCTGGCTTACAGCGTCAAAGGAACATTGTTGTTGTGTTCTGGCAACACTTTTGTTCTGGTTATGGGCCTGTATCTACTCGACAGGTAAGCAGGTTAATAAGGACTGTAACCACCTAATAGTTCATTTTATCCAGCAACATAGTAGATAAATGTAGCTGCCATTTAGATGTACAAAAGTTGGTCGGGGCTAATGACTTTCAAGAGGGGATGATTACATTGTCATTTAAATTACGGTATATGAGAGAGGGATAGGATATTGTTTGTTACACTTTACTTTTGTGTACACATGTCTGATTTATGGCTTTAGGGATTGACCTTTGACCTTTGAGTGGTGTGACCGAAAGGTAAAGGTGATTATGGGATTAATAATTTATCGTTTATGTCAAAAGATTAAAAGGGGTTATTTCCAGACTTCCCAGGTATCTTTTGATGTTTTATGTTGACCCAGGATGTTTGGGTAATAAAAGTGTTTTATAAATATGTTTTCACAGGTGTAAGATGATTTTTTAAATGTGTTTCTCACGGGAGGGAGATTGGACTGGGTAAGGGTAGGTCAAGGGAGGGGTTTGGTTTTAGGGCTCTTGGGGTAGGGTGTGTGTGTGTGTGTCATAAATAAGGTTTGTGTGTTTCCTCTTGGCCAAAGCTGGACTTTTTAATCAAGATCTTTGCTTCAAGTGACTGACAAAAATGGCTTTGGTACTGAGTGATACACCAGTGGTAGCCCTGACTTATGAAGTAGGCCGTAGAATGGAAGATAGAAAAGTGGAAGACTATGTTCCAGAAAGATTTGATGCACCAAAGAAGCGCTTCCTCAATCTGTATAGAACTCAAGTGCCGTCCTTTAAGCTGTTGACGGATCAACATGACTTGCCTGATGGTAATATGCTTGGGTTTACTTTTGATTACACTGCCTCCAAAGTGAAGCTGTACAGTTTATCCGTTGTTAAACTACGGAGATGTATTATAGTAGACAACGAGTCTAAAGAACCTCCAGCTAAAAAGATCTATAAAGAGGATATATGACGACGCAGGAATGAAAAATTACTCTAGTTAAAGTTGAATTCAAAAGCCACGCCCCTCTATCAAAGGAACGATGCAGCGATAAAAGGACAGGCCAAATGTAAGTTGAACACCATTCAGAGTACCATGGCTGCTATACCATTCAGAGTACCAACGGTGTGCGTATCCCCGTCATCATATCGAAATCTCAGAAAAGACCTTTCACCTATTTTCCTATTACGGACAGTCCTAAGTCACTGTGCCTTAGTAAGGATGTAGATGGTCGGGCCAGGGATTGGGACGTAAGTCCCTCATCCCCAGACAGTCTGCTGACCTACTCACCTATTACGCTGACGCCTACTCTGCCACCTGACCCACCAACCTATGGTCGGGGTTCGGACATTTGTGATGGAGGACTCAGCCTGGTTTTTGTAAATGTTATAAAGGCCTCCTTTGTAACACTTTTAGGGATTGTGATCGAGGATGTCACGGTTGTGGTGGTAGGACACAGGCGCAGAGAAGGAAAGGTGGTAGTAATCCATAGTTAATGAAAAAAGAAACAAAACAATAGCAGTGACGTAGGGCATCAAGTACAAACATAAAACCAAAATGAACCACACCGGGTGTGGCGAAACATAGAACATAAATAGGTTCCCCAATTGGAGGCAGGTGTAGATCGTTGCCTCCAATTGGGGAACCTATTTATGTTCTGGGTAGAGGTGGCTAGAGGCACCACCTTCTGTCCTGTCCCGACTATGGCCCCAGCCCGGCGCAGAGATGGCTAGGGGCATAGCCAGGACGTGACAGAGGAGCACAAAAAAAAAACTGCAACGGGTGTCTTACAGGCCACGGAAGTCAGCGACAGCATCAGTGTCTCTATGATTGTCCTAAATATTATTACAATGATAATTTTGAAGCCCTGATGACGTGACTGTGGTCTGACAGATTCATACCAGCGCTTGCCAGAGCCCTCAAATCCTTGGGGGTTGAAGTTGAACTACCTTGTGTTCGTGGAACATCCGGTTTGCTGGGTGGGACTTCCAGTGTGACGTGTAGAAAATTAATTTATTGTCAATCTTATTTATTCATTAGTATGCTTGATAAATTACACATACTGAAACACTTGTCTCTCTCTGTCTCCAACTTATAAGGCCGGTATCTGTATTCAGGGACAGGGATGAATGGAATGTCGGCTGCACAGAGCCTTGGCTCCCTTTTAGCAGTAAAAGAAACAGGCCTCTGCCAGTGCCATAAAACCTCCATAAGACACTGTTCTCTAGGAGGAAGCTCTTGAACAGCAGGAGGTTATTATTACTTACATGTTGAGGATGTTGAGGAAACCCTATGTTGAGGATACCCAAGAACATTAGGTGAGGGAACTAAAATCTCTACACTGTCAACAGAAGTATGAATGGTCGACCTTGAATGAGTGTTTGTGTGTGAGCGAGTGAGCCGATGTTTTGTATGTGCGTAGTTGGGGACTGAATGTGTGTGTGAGTGAGAGTGCGTGCTCAATAAAATGTGTGATTGGGTTGCGTTCCTTACTATCGCACCACTACGCTTGTGTTTTTGAATGTCATGATCTGTGTTCTGATGAAAATTATAGCAAAAAGTGTATGTCACTAATTATTATAGACATAACCCATTTGGGCTTGTAATGGTATAGCCGAACATTTAACTTACGTCACGGAACTCTATTCTTCTCTGGCGCCACCTGGTGGCTATTTGGAGAAGGTTCAACATAGACGACAAACACATCGACTATAACAGAGTGCTGTATTGGGTGTGTTTTACATTTTTTAGAGTTTCCTGTAATCTCCAAATAAACACTGGGGTGGCAATTGCCATACTTACGCCATATGTGCTGTTGATTTTCACTCAGACACAGATCACTTTTATCTTTCCTATATTTACACATTTGTTTTGGGTTTTATGAGGCATGAAGGATAACGTTTCTTTTGGGGTATCATAGGAAAAAAAATTTTTATTTATCACAACTAGTCTTGGCCTGTACAGTCTTTGTCACTAGCTCTCTGATTTATCTAGCCATTAAAACACGGCGTTAGAGTGGGTTCCTGTTAGATTAGAAGTTGTTCCTGGGCCACACGGGGGGTGGGCATTTTTCCTATATCTTTGAGATACAAAGGGTACATTCAGACCACCCAGACGAAATACAAACAGACACTTGTTCTGCAATTTATCAAGACGGTATAGCCATTTGGACAAATAAACCTGAGTTATTGCAAATTATTCACCAATATATAAGCCAAGTAACTAATAATTATTTAAACTAAACACATAGGTAGGGACGTGCCGGTCACTTCCTGAGTAGAGAAATCTAAACGTCACACTTTTATCAAAAAAAACAAACAAAAAAACTCTGAGTTCTAATTTTGTTCAAGAAATGGAAGCCCAAGATACAATCAAGACGGATGCCCAGACGGAGAAAACCGAGAAGAGAGTTGAGACCCCGGCCGAATACATGCTGAAACTCCATGGTAAGGAGGCGGTTGCATTCATTCCAGAATGGTGTGAGATGACAAAATTCATCGTTAACCCTTTCCCACCACAAGGTACTTTTGATCCTGTAATATTGACCGAGGTCCATGGAGCAATATCTCGCAGAAGTCATGAAAAGGGCCTGCTCAACAAGATAAAAACCAGGAAGACGTGGCTGCCCATTGCTGTATGGAGGGAAGAAGCTAAAAAGGCTAAAACACAGGCAGCTATGTTATCCCCAGAGGATGAACTAGCCTGTGCAGCATTAGCCTTGGGGGTCACAGCGGGCAGCCAGACCCCGAACATCAGCACACCAGCCCGGAGCACCACACCCTCCGCCATTAGCACCCTGCCTCCACCAGCGACGCCTAAAGCCAAAGACGACTCCCCCATTCACATGGATACCCCGGATGAAGACCTCATACGGTTTGCCCCTGAACAAGCACACGAGAAACCCAGAAAACTTTCCTCTGCCAGCTGCACAGGAGACTCAGACGAAGACCTAATGGAACTAACCCCAAAGCAATCACATCACAAGCTCTGAGAACTTTGTTACAAAATACTAGAAAGCACACCAGCCGACCAGGAGGGGCTCGCCTCAAGCAGAGATAACAGCCTTCCGCAGCCGGCACCCAGATCAACCGGAACCGGGTGAGTGAGCGGTCAAACAAGGGTTACAATCCCAACCCACAGCGTTTACCTCAATCTGTCCTCGGTGCGCGCCCAAAGAGGTTGGCGAAATCTAATTTGAATTTGGTCTCACAACATGTTCAGTCCATAGGTTTCGAGGAATCAGATGAAGAGCAAATCCTTGCACCTCTAGTGTCGTTTCCAACAGCAACAGGAAGACCAACAGCCGTTCATCGACCATGGGGCCTGAAAGATTTAAAAGCCAAGGCAGCTGACCTCCCCTCTGTCCACGATGATGTCGAATCATGGATAAAAGAGGTAAATGACAAAATTGATGGTATGATTCTGAGTTCAGAAGACATTGTTCCCCTGGCCAGGGCCCTGCTAGGTGCTGACTGGGAGAAGGTGGCGGCACACAGCGACCTGGAAACCATGCGAACACATGAACGAGACGCCGGCTACCAGATGGACACCCTACGTAAAACTTTGAGAGATCTCTTCCCTCAGAAATACAGCATGGAAAAGGTACAAAGCTGTATTATGAACCCTGATGAGCCCCTGGTCGATTACATAGCCAGAAAAAGAAAAGCCTGGAAATCAGGAACCGGACTGGGCCCTGATAACCACGCACATGAGGTAATGTTTGGGCAGTTAGTACTAGCCGGCTTGCCGGAGGCAATTAAAAATCGGGTCATGAATTCTTGCATTGACTATGAAGCCAAAACAGCT
>JACXGI010009468.1:0-30321 GCA_016801175.1 Esox masquinongy
AAACTAGCTAGAAAGATGTGTCGGCATCGAGTAATTGTCTCTGGCCCCCTCCCAGCTAGGGGTAGTGACGAGCTCTACAGTAGACTTGCGCAACTCAATCGCTGGCTGAAAACGGAGTTCTGCCCGTCGCAGGAGGTAGAGTTTGTAGATAACTGGCTCTCTTTTTGGGACTCTCCCAGAAATAGGGCCAGGCCTGATCCCATCGCCGACTGCAAAGCCCTTGCAAACAGCCTATCAGTTAAACTATTAATTAATAACTGCCCCTGGCAGTTCTGATGTTCTGCTGAGTGAAATGACGGTTAAATAACGGTTGGGTGAGATAAATGTTAAATAGCGGTTGGTTTAAATAACAGTTGGGTGAAATATCGGTTAAATAACCATTGGGTGGAATAAATCTTATCCTGACTTGTTCATGAAGGCCAATGGAGTAATTTTTCACAGCAAGCCTTTATTCAACTCAGTCCCAGCGTTGAATCAGCATTATTAGCGTCATCCAAATTCATGAAAACGGTGCGTGCCGAGCAACAAAAGCTGCATTGCAAGTGGAAACTAACTAAAAAAAATACAAACTAAATGCAATAATCCTTCATGCTAACATATACTTTTTTGACTGCATACTGATGAATCAGCTGGCAGAATTTGGTGTCTTCAAACTGTCACTATGCAATATACTGTATTTTGAAATTGGTTTCCACTTTTTTTTCTGATGGACTGAAAAGCAAAATTACAGTCACTTTCTAAAAGGACACTCCTTCCAATGATAAAAAACAAATGATGATGAAACAATCTAAAATGCTATTTCCACTGAAGACAGAAAAATAATATACAGTGGATATAAAAAGTCTACACACTCCTGTGAAAATGCCAGGTTTTGTGTTGTAAAAGAATGAGACAAAGATAAATCATGTCAGAACTTTTTCCACTTCTGATGTGACCTATAATGTGAACAATTCAATTGAAAACAAACTGAAATCTTCGAGGGGGAAACATGAAAAATAAAAACCTTACAATAACCTGGTTACATCAGTGTGCACATCCTCTTTTAACTGGGGATGTGGCTGTGTTCAGAATTAACCAATCACATTCAAACTCATATTAAATAGAAGTCATTACACACCTGCCATCATTTAAAGTGACTCTGATTAATCACAAATAAAGTTCAGCTGTTCTAGTAGGAATTTCCTGACATTTTCTTAGTTGCATCTCAGAGCAAAAGCCATGGTCCGCAGAGAGAGAGCTTCCAAAGCATCCGAGGGATCTCATTGTTGAAAGATGTCAGCCAGGAGAAGGGTACAAAAGAATTTCCAAAACATTAGATATACAATGGAACACAGTGAAGACAGTCATCATCAAGTGGAGAAAATATGGCACAACAGATACATTACCAAGAACTGGACGTCCCTCCAAAATTCATGAAAAGACGAGAAGAAAACTGGTCAGGGAGGCTTCCTAGAGGCCTACAGCAACATTAAAGGAACTCCAGGAATTTCTGGCAAGTACTGGCTGTGTGCTACATGTGACAACAATCTCCCGTATTCTTCTTATGAATGGGCTATGGGGTAGGGTGGCAAGACGGCCTTTTCTTACAAAGAAAAACATCCAAGCCCGGCTGAAGTTTGCAAAAACAAACATCAAGTCACCCAAAAGCACATGGGAAAATGTGTTATGGTCTGATGAAACCAAGGTTGAACTTTTTGGCCATGATTCCAAAAGGTATGTTTGGGGCAAAAACAAGACTGCACATCACCCAAAGAACACCATACCCACAGTGAAGCATGGTGGTGGCAGCATCATGCTTTGGGGTTGTTTTTCTTCAGCTGGAACCGGGGCCTTAGTCAGGGTGGAGGGAATTATGAACAGTTCAAAATACCAGGCAATGTTGGCACAAAACCTTCAGGCGTCCGTTAGAAAGTTGAACATGAAGAGGAGGTTCACCTTTCAGCACAACAACGACCCAAAGCACACATCCAAATCTACAAAAGCATGGCTTCACCAGAAGATGATTAACGTTTTGGAATGGCCCAGCCAGAGCCCAGACCTGAATCCAATTGAACATCTGTGGGGTGATCTGAAGAGGGCTGTGCACAGGAGATGTCCTCGTAATCTGGCAGATTTGGAGCGCTTTTCCAAAGAACAGTGGGCAAATATTGCCACTTCAAGATGTGCCATGCTAATAGACTCCTATCCAAAAAAGACTGAGTGCTGTAATAAAATCAAAAGGTGCTTCAACAAAGTATTAGTTTAAGGGTGTGCACACTTATGCAACCAGGTTATTGTGAGTTTTATATTTTTTATTTTTCCCCCTCAAAGATTTCAGTTTGTTTTTCAATTGAATTGTTCACATTTTAGGTTACATTAAAGGTGGAAAAAGTTCTGACATGATTTATCTTCGTCTCATTCTTTTACATCACAAGAACCTAACATTTTAACAGGGGTGTGTAGACTTTTTATATCCACTGTATGGATAAAAATGATGTTGAAATAAATCTGGAATTATGAAATAAATTGGATTATGAATATCTAATGTGGGTGGCATAATGGGCGGCAGGTAGCTTAGCAGTTAAAGTGCTGTGTGTTGTCACTCCCTCTCACGTGTTGCTATGGCAGTTCAGATACTGAGATTCAACCCAATAAAAGAGCGGGACAAAGAGTGAAGAAGTGTCTTGCTTAGGTATGACCTGGTCTGGTCAGGGGGGAGAAAGTCTGCAATAATGTTCAGTGCGGAGATCATACAAAACAGGACAGATCCATATGACTACCTTAAAGGTGAACTTCAATGCTGTTTTTACTCTTGTTTTGATCATTCATCAATATAGTAACTTTTTTTATTTTACCTTTTTTTTTTTACCAACCAAGTCAGTTAAGAACAAATTCTTCTTTACATGTTGAAATTTCATACTTTATCACCTTAATATTTATGTTAAATATTTTCCATGTTTAATTACTGGCATCCTGCTTTACCTAAATCATGACATTAATGACATCTCAGTTCAACTTCTCCGAGGAGATAGTGTTTGTGCTGCATGGACTGAACGTAACGCAGACAAACAGACACATCTACTTTGTATTTATTTTTATCCTATATCTCTTCACCATTGTTATTAATTTAACATTGATCTTTACCATTGCTCTAGAGAAAATGTTACGTGACCCAATGTATTTATTCCTCTGTAATCTGTGTATTAATGGTATCATTGGTGCTTCTTCTTTCTACCCAAAGATACTTTATGACATTTTAGTTGACTCTCAGGTGATAACATACATTGGGTGCATGACTCAGATATTTTTAATCTACTCGTATATTTACTGTGAATGTACTAACCTGACTGTAATGGCTTATGACAGATATGTTGCCATCTGTAAGCCACTCCACTACCACTGTATTATGACTACTAACAATGTGTGGACGCTGATTCTTCTAACATGGCTTTTCTCATGGCTGGAATGTGGCATCGGTACAGGACTGTTAGTTAGGTTACCCCTCTGTAATATCAATATCGATAAACTCTATTGCTCAAACTGGGCAGTGGTGAAGCTCTCATGCATTGATACAACTCTGAACAACATCTATGGCTTTATTCAAATATTTTTTCACCTTTCTCAATGTACATTTATTGTTATTTCCTATTTGAATATTATCGATGCATGTTTGCATTCCCGAGCACATAGGAGTAAATTCATGCAGACCTGTCTGCCTCATTTGATTATCCTGATGAACTTCCTCATATCTATCCTCTTTGATGTGATGTACGCTCGTTATGGCAGCAACACCAGTCTGTTGGCCCTGAGGAATATCATGGCTGTGGAGTTTCTAGTTGTTCCTCCTCTGGTAAATCCTATCATATACGGAATGAACCTCAGTCAGATTCGAAACAGAGTTGGTCAGATGTTCAACCGTAAAGTTGCTGTCCGAAAATAAATATATTGTTGCTATTCACTTGTGTATATCATGTTTGTCTTATCAATTTGACATAAATCTGTGTTCTGGAAATTGAACAATAACAAGTAAAAAGTGCAGCTCTGTCTTAATTTAAACATTATTCTTTTAAGTATGAATATCAAGAGTTTTTTTTTTTCTTTTGGGCCTTCATCATATTTATTTGTCAAGGCATTAACTCTTCTATAACTTTGCATGACATTTTTGGCATTAATGACTTAGATTCAGTGTTCGGCTTCATGAAATTATCTTATTACCTTACCTGTCAAGTCAAATTAGCTGATTTTTTAGTTGAGCCACCTGTAATAAGGAAACCATACACAAATTATTTAAACAATACACCACTTTTTCAAGGAACTTTCATTTTAGACTTTTAAATGTCTTACCTTGTTTTGATGTTTTTTAATTACTCAGTCAGCTCAATATTGCCTAAGTTCCTCCCATAATTTGATGTAATAATTTGTGAAGATGTTATTTTTTAACTACAATGCTTTGACTATATTGATCACTGCATTGCACTGTGCTGTAGGTGGATGTTGAAGTTGGGTGGTTTTGGTTTATATAAATCCATTTTGATCTACGTTATGACCACCTGCCTATTATGCTGTTGGTCCTCTGTGTGCCGCCAAAATGGCACCAACTCGCTGAGGCATGGATTGAGGTCTGGGGAATTTGTCATTACGTACTCGACACGCGCATAGAAGCCTCTGTATCAGGCGTGACCTCCCTACTGAAGAGCCCAGTGACTTTAAATGTGGCACTGTCACAGGATGCCAACTTTGATGATAATGGCATATGACAGTGTTGAACTTATCCACCACCACCACCCTGATGATAATGACATATGAGAGTGTTGAACTTATCCACCACCACCACCCTGATGATAATGACATACGAGTGTTGCACTTATCCACCACCACCAACCTGATGATAATGACATATGAGTGTTTGTTACGCATGCAGGTACCCTGTATGCGTGTTTGTGTTTTTTCCCCTCCTGACATCTCCACAGGTGTCCCTTATGTTCCTGATTGTGCTCGTTGGTGTTTCCCATCTGGCAGTCATGAGTGCATCGTCTGACTGCTGAGGTGGTCCAATCGGTGGACACCCCTCCTAATTGCACTACCTGTTCCTTTTTCCATTACCCAATCACATCACACATCCCTGGTCTAAAAACCCAGTCAGTTGGTTCTCCCAGAGAGACTGTTTTGATTTACCCCACATGGACATAGACAGTCTTCAGATAAATACTTTTTTTGATAGACAGACACTTTGTTCATACATTCATCACTTAGGTTAGCACATACATCTCACTTTGTCCTGTTTCATATGAGTATGTATTGCTGTGGTGTTTTGTTTGGTGTTGTCTAGTCAATTGTTTGCTGTGTGCTGTTTAGTTCTTGTTCAACCTGTGTGTTTTTGTTTGTCCCTGTGTCCCTGGGAAAAGGGGTTTTTAGCAAGTCGCCCTTGGGCATACAAACCCGTAGAAAAACTATGTCTAAAAACACTAGTTAGAACTGAGCGGACTATCCACTGTATTTTTGTATTGGCTAGTAGTTAGCTAAGCGGTTCTTGAAGCAGGCAAGTTCAGTTTACGGGTGTTTGACCATTATTATTTCATTTCTTGGGTCCAGCTCAGCCCCTTTTCCCTAACCCCTTTACCGTGTGTTTATAATAAATGTTTTATGTTTGACGGTAGCTTTGGTTGTCTGTGTTGTTTGTTCTCACTGGTCATTTACACCACACTAATTTGCATGAGTTTTATGTAACAGGTCTCTGTACCATCCACCCTAGACTGCTAGAGCCACAGTGTTCGTAACGGTTTTGAACCTATCCACCCGCACCACCCTGATGATAATGACATATGAGAGTGTTGAACCTATCCACCCCACCACCCTGATGATAATGACATATGACAGTGATTAACTTATTTTGATTGTCACCCAGCATACTGTAGGTTGAAATATTTGCTAATGTGTTTAATATGTAATTTGTAGTGTTGGCCAATTACAGAGCCATTGTTTAGTTGAAAACATCAAGATCGATTGAGGACCTAAAATAGAGGACATAAAAAGCAATAGAGCATTGTGTCCTTTGCTATTTGACTGTAGTCTGTAGTTTGAGAGTTTGCAGTCTGTAGTTTGAAAGTTTGTAGTTTGCGGTTTGACAGTTTTCAAGTACGTGGGAAGATCCTATGTCATTTTGTTTTTAGAACCAGAAAAGGAACGATGCAAGCCTGGTTCAGCTGGCCCGCGATTAAAAGTGATGAACGTTATTGCCCTCACTGCTTTCAAACCTGGGCCTCCCACATGAGAGGCTATGTCTTTAACCACTACGCCACGGAGCTATACGTTTGCCGATTGTCGATATAGCATCTCAATATCAGATCATTTTGTCACACATTAACATCATGCCATGTTTGATTTTATAGCTAGACACTTAAGCATTGTGTTAAACTGATTAACGTTTCTTATTAAGTTTACTTCCACCACAAATAGCATCTATGAACTGTATGGCTTTTGCCACTGGCTGCTTTAACAGCTTATTAGCCAGTAATAGGCTTACTTGTATCTATTAACTTACTACTTGGAATAGTCATAAGAATAGAGCAATTGCTAGCGAGCCTGAAGATGAATTTTACAATGCCAAAGCTAGTGTGTTAGTGAACGACATTGATACAATAAGTGTCAACATAGGTAATAACTGACTTTTTTGTCAAGTGAAAAGATGAGAGAATTGTGGAAACACCTACTCTTTTACTGCTCAAGGAGTTGTGATCTAGCCTGTATTACCCCAAAAATCATGCACGGATGCGTACTTCGAAAACCCACCAGAAATAGTCGCAATATAACCGTAAACAGTTTAATTTTAGGCTTACTACAACATAGCTACTGAAAGTTGTAGCCAGCAAAGTTTTTGTCTATCCTAATCAAATCCTAACGCATAGTTTGTTTTTACTGTAATGAGACTCCAACGTGGGACACTGGTTCGGTAGACCGCGTCTCTAACCACTACGCTATTTAACAAGGGGTAGTCAATCACTCACTCACTCATTAAGAGACATTTGCTTTTCTTGGCCGGTTCCGCTTACGCAGTCCGGCAAAAACATCAAATTAAACTTAAATAAAATGTATCAAAACACTTTGCCATTTGAAGCTTTCTCTGAAAGATTGGTGGGTAGGCTGATGAACAGATAGACATTGAAAATACTGATGACTGTCAAAGCACTCATGTAGTAGAAAACCTTCCGGACTGATTGACAGACAGATGGATGAACAGAAAGACAACGAAATGACTGACTGACACGTAAACTCACCATAACAGACAAAATGTTGTTCTCCGTCACAGTTGGCATCACTCCACTTCTCATTGGACATGTACACACAGAATTCATTGTCGTTTACATTATCCGGTTGTCCTACATCTCAGAACCCATTTCCCTCTAACTGCACGTCATTCAGAGACCACGTCCAGCTAATGTTATAGAGCCCAATCCAGGCTGGTCCACTCCAAGCAGCAGGTAATGCATTAATGAGCCTGTCCATCCCTGTCTGGTGACCAGGTCACCGTAGTTCTGTCTGCAGTAAAGCTGAGCTTGAGACCAGGTCTTAGCTATGTTGACAAAGTGATACTGACAAGTGCAACACGAGAAAAGGCTGAATAGCTCTGAAAAGTTCAAATGAAAAAGCAGGTTTTTTACATTTTTAAAAGAACATATTTATTTACAATGTATGTTGAAATAGTATGAGTATTATTTAGAAGAAGGCAATGAAGAAATTATGTTGCATTTCCTTTACTCACCTGATATCATAGTGTTCAAACGCATTGTTTTGTCCATGGCTGCACCTTATGTAGATTAAGGAAAATTCACTGCATTTTGCACTTTAGTTTGACCATGTTTGCAAGCACACATTGCTTTACACGCCTCTCAAACTACTTTAGACAACAGCAACCTTTACAAATGTCAAGGGTACATCATGGAGTAAGATGTTTTAAAAATGAAGGGCCAACTGAATAGAATGGGTTACCTTTAGATAATTGAGGCGTTACACTTTATAATATTAAGAACAAACTGAAGACTCAAGACTCCATTAGTCCTGATTCACAAGGGATTTCATACTACAGCCTAGCAGGTCACAAGGAAAAAAGCATGAAATACACAAGATGGATTTATTATTTTAAAAATGCCGCTCATGTTTGGAAAACATTATATCCCAACTATTATTAAGCAGTTTATTATGTATTTGTAATAAAGCTGTCCGTATTTGGCCAATGTAGCTTGTCTACATTTTTTTTTGTTTATTGCATCAGTTAGATTTTACATTTCTATAAACAGAAATTATAGAATTTCAATAAGGCCTATTAATGGAGCTCTGGAGTGCCACTTATTTGCCTGAACTACCAGCCCAGCCACAGTGACTAGTCTACTAGCCTACTACTGAAGTGTAGCCTGAAATGTATTTTTTTACCACACCTCTCATAGGGCCGTCCTTGAGCACTCTCCGTTCACTAAACATCCTTTTTCCCGCTCTTGAAAACAAAGGTAACAGTCCATTCACTTTTGTGATTATGTAGGTTACCATCTGGATTTCACTCAACATTTTAACCGCACACCACAGGCTATGACTATGACTAAATGAAAAGAATAGTGATGAAGGAAACAAAACGCTCATGGCTTTTCTTTAGCTAATATCTAGACATTCCAACAAAGCGATCTGTTCATAGTTTGTGTTCCTATGGGGATCACAACCAGCGTGAGGCCAAAGAAGAGTTGCACCAAAACTGGCCAACACTGACTGGGCCATAGTGTACATTTCTATAAATATCCAGAACTGAACTGTAATAACTAGAATCGTACTTACCTAATATCCAGAAATTCTAACAAAGCGATCCGTACATAGTTTGTGTTCCTATGGGGATCACAGGCTATGTGAGGCAAAAATAGATTTGCACCAAAACTGTAATGGAGAATTCAACTTATCCTTTGTTTGTAGGTATAATCCTTGTTGTCCAATCACAAATGGCGCTTCTACTATGTCATAACGCCTAGAAACATGACCTCTATGACGTAGGGATGATGGGAACGTTTGGGGTCATTTTCTTGGAGATGAAAACAATCATGGCGAAGGCGAAATCCAATGGTTTTATTGACGAATACCAACATAGTTTTCTATCCGTTTGTGCAAGATAGCTCAAAACATTTTAGAACATATATTTGAACATAACCAAGAGGCTAAGGAAGGGGATTCTGTCCAGGAAAACTTTTTTACCAGGCGACGACAATGACCATTCAGCTCAGACATGCCTCTGATAGTCAGAGGAAACAATGCCATTAGACTAAGGGATATTCAGAGTGCCATTATAGAAGACGACAATGTCTTTGTAAACATCCAATCTGTTAGCATCTCAACCATCGAAGGGGTTCTGAACAGAAACCATATGAGCATAAAACAGCTGTACCAAGTACCATTTGAAAGGAATGGTGACAGAGTGAAGGAGCTACGGTACCAGTATGTACAGGTAAAATATGTGCATACAGTAATTACTTTTCAGTAAGTGTGAGCTGTATACATTTGCTTTGGCTTTAGAAAAGAACATGCAATATGTGTATATTTGACGTAACTTTATGTTGTCCAAAATGAAAATACATATAACTCATAAAACTAAATTTGTATCTTCTGGGATATAGCGTATAATGGAACTGGAATCAAGTGAACCACCTCACAACTTCATATACCTGGATGAAGCTGGCTTCAACCTGACCAAAATCAGAAGGCGTGGTCAAAATGTCATTGGACACAGAGCTACTGTGGATGTGCCAGGCCAACGGGGAGGAAACATCACTATGTGTGCTGCTTTGGCAGAGAATGGTGTGGTAACACGTATCCCCCTTATAGGGCCATACAACACACAGTGTCTCCTCACCTTCTTAGACACCCTATACAGGGATCTCATACCTGCAGATGAGAGAGGTCAGGTTCATGATGAGTTACCAAAGTATGTGGTACTTTGGGATAATGTTTCCATCGCTCAGACACCATCAGGCAATGGTTTGTGACCCACCACAGGATGATTATGGAATTCCTCCCACCCTATTCCCCATTCCTTAACCCAGTTGAGGAGTTCTTTTCAGCATGGAGGTGGAAGGTCTACGATAGCCAGCCACATACTCAAATGACCCTGCTGGCAGCCATGGATGCAGCATGTGAGGACATCACAGCCGACGCCTGTAGAGGCTGGATAAGACACGCAAAAAGATTATTTCCTCGCTGCATCACAAGAGAAGATATCCGCTGTGATGTAGATGAGAATCTTTGGCCCGACAGACTGGAACGTTAGGACCCCATAACATTCTGATTGTACAGAACTCTCTAATAAGTGTTTCCTATGGTAACCTTCTCTATGTTTACATAGGATTTTTTTCCTTTGTGCTATGAAATAGTTGTGTTTTTTCTTTCTGAATTGCAATGACACTATAATTTGTTGACAGACCAAAAGTAAAAGCATAAATGTAAATCCTGTCCAATCTCTTGCAATCCTAATCTCACATGAAGGAATGTGTGACTTTGTACTGTTGAAATATATAAATTCCATACAGAAAAAGTGCAGCCTTGTGCATTTTCAATCATTGTCATCAAAAATGTAGCCATAGTGTACATCAGAAAATACCAACAGAGTACATTTTTATATTGACAACACGACTACGCATTTTGACACAACTAAGCATCTTGTTTGTGAACAATGACACAAGGACTTGACATTCTGATGGCACTGATATGATCATTTACATAAAGATTTACTTTTGAGGAATGGTCTAAAGATTTTGAGCAATTTACATGCTTTTGCAGGTAATCCATTGTGTGGTGCTGTTTGTACTAATTGTTTTGAGAATTTGACTTACTGGTCGCAAATGTTAAGAATGATTTGAAAATTTTTTTTACCAAACTGACTGAGAAAAACTGTAATAAGCAACGTTACTCAGTTTAACACAATGCTTAATGGTGTTTAGCAACATATTACTGGCTAATAAGGTTTTAGAACAGCCACTGGGAAAAGTCATTCAGTTCATAGACGCTATTTGTGGTGGAGGTAAACTTAATAAGAAATGTTATACCAACACGTGTAGCTCTGTGGCGTAGTGGTTAAAGAGAGCCTCTTTTCTAGGGAGGGCAACTACATTCATCACTTTTAATTGTGGGCCGGCTGAACTAGGCTTGCCTGGTTTCTTGTTTTAACAGCTCCTTTTAAAATTAAAATAACATCAAATTGATCAGAAATACAGTGTAGACATTGTTACTCTTGGAAATGACTATTGTAGCTGGCAACGGCTGATTTTCAATTCTGGTGGAGTATTTTCTGCCACCGGTCCGTGGTCCATGTTTAGCTGGGTAGGCTCTCCCAGTATTCCCCCAAATCTTACATCAGACAGATATAGCGATACCTGAGTCACCTCCATTCCCTGCATGGTCTTTGTTAGTTTCTTTAGCTATTTGTTGCAAGCTGCTGTGTGTGCGACAGTTTCCCGTCTCCCATTTTGCTTGCTAGCGATCAACTACATGGGTTCTCTCCATTTCCACTGTTGGCACACATTGGCATACTGCCATACATTGCTGACCTGATTAATTGATAATCTGGTTCTATATCTGATATGATGACCATATGTTTGATCATGTTTACCTTCATTATTTTGTCAGTCCAAAAGTAAGATGTACAATTTGAGAGTGCCAGCTCTCCTTCCATCTTGGAATTACATGGGTTTCACTGGTCTATCCTGTGTGTATTACAAACCCAAATGAATGGATTATCAAATCCAGTTGTCAATAATATGACTTTGGTGTAAACATATGGACAGTAGTTCTCCATGTTGACTATATTTGTTATTTTATCCATTTATTGCTACATGATTCTAGGCTTGATGTCCTTGAGTATTCTAGCACAGTGATTCCTGTATAATGTATCATTTAGTACAGTAAAACAGAATCCATTTAATGAAACCATCAGCAAATTTGAAATGCTGTATAACCGTGAATAAGTAAGGCCATTCCAAGATGTTTCCATATTGAGAGTTATAACAGCAAGGTGATGTAGTCCTTTGGGAGTACATTATATTTGTCAGACCCCTAAGACTTACAAACAAGTTACGATCGGGTATGAATTCAGTCTAGTCTGAATTATTGTTGCTACTGTTTTGGAACTTCATTATCGGTCTTATTGACACGGTCTCATTAGTACTCTGACATCAGAGGGGCCAGTGTGTCATTACTCCATGCAGCTCACGTTGCTATGACGTTCAGATCCTCTGATGCTACCCAATAAAAGAGTGGTTCAGATGGTGGAAAAGTGTCATACCCAGGTACGATCTGGCCTGGTCAGGAGGTGGTAATCTACTATGTCCGTCAATATGGAGACCGTACAGAATAAGAACTATGATCAACTTTAAGGTGAACATGATGTATTTTCTTATTCTATGTTGTTCAAAAACTGTAATCTTGAGTGATTATCTTCAAGAAGAACTTTCATTTAGGACTTTGAAATGACAATTGATTACATATTTAACTCGTTCAGCTCAATATTTTCTAGCTTCCAACCTAACTTTGTTTTTAAAAATAATATTAGGTGGATTCTAAAACAGAATACTTTTGGGTTGTCCTTTAATCAAAATCCTGTTCAAAATCTGATTACCTAATAAACTGTTTAAAGAGAGCTTTCAGTGTTGAGAGGCTGGCGTGGCTGCTGTTCAGACCACAGTTACTGTTAGAATGTCTTTAAATTTGGATGAACTGATCATTTCTATGTGCTGTAAACACTAATGACAACCCTGTTCAACTCCTCCCAGGAGATAGTGTTTGTGCTGCATGGACTAAACTTGACGCAGACAAACAGACACATCTACTTTGTATTTATTCTTATCCTATTTCTCTTCACCATTTTTATTAATTTAACACTGATCTTAACTATTGCTCTGGAGAAAATGTTGCATCACCCAATGTATTTATTCCTCTGTAATCTGTGTATTAATGGGATCCTTGGTGCTTCATCTTTTTACCCAAAAATGCTTTATGACATTTCATTTGACTCTCATGTGATAACATACATTGGGTGCTTGACCCAAATATTTGTCATCTACTTCTATGTTTATTGTGAATTTACCAACTTAACAGTGATGGCTTATGACAGATATGTTGCCATCTGTAAGCCACTCCATTACCACTGTATTATGACAATTAGAAAAGTGTGGACACTGATTCTTCTAACATGGCTTTTCTCATGCCTAGAAGTCACCATTGGGATAGTACCAACAGTTAGGTTACCCCTCTGTGGTGTTGACATTGATAAACTCTACTGCTCAAACTGGGCAGTTGTGAAGCTCTCATGTGTTGACACAACTGTGAACAACATCTCTGGCTTTATTTTCATATGTTCTCATGTCTGTCAAGCGTTGCTTATTCTGATTTCCTATGTTAACATCATCAAAGCATCTTTACGTTCCCAGGCAGATAGGAGGAAGTTCATGCAGACCTGTCTGCCTCATATTATCACCCTGACCAATTTTGTCATATCTCAGCTCTTTGATGTGATGTATGCTCGATATGGCAGCAACACCAGTCTGCTGGCCCTGAGGAATATCATGGCTGTGGAGTTTCTAGTTGTTCCACCTCTGATAAATCCTATCATTTATGGGATGAAACTCACTCAGATTCAATATCGAGTACGACAGATGTTTTACAATAAAGTTGCTGTAGTTAGATTGAGGTAATGCAGCTAGGCATTTCTGTGTATCAATGTGTGCTTTGACAATTTCTAAATATTAAAATAATGAAGTTTTGTCCTTGGGTTTTGTCAGATTTTTTTGTCAAGAGATTCTTGTTTATTACTATGCCTGAATATTATTGCATCAATAACAAAGATTTTTTTGGCATAATGAAATCATCTTTTTCACAATGAAAATAAATTAGTGTATCAGTAAAGTGAGCCACCTGCCAATAAACTGTACTCAAAATGAATAACACAAACAATTATCCAGAAATATTTCTGAATGTTTTAAGAGAGCAACCACATGATAATTTTAAGTCAAAAATAAATGATTTTCCCAAAGTCCAACTGAATTGTTTTAAAACTGTTTTGTGTATGTATACTGCTCAACTGAATTATTGCTACCTTAGGTACATTTAGGCGAAAAAAAACATTGAAAATCATTAAACATATTTTATGGTAAATTTCATCAAAAGAAAGATGTAGAGATAGTTACTACTACAATTATTAGCAACCTAGGGAAATATGTACAAAAAGGCTGAGAAAGATTGCCACTGTCGTTTATCTGGTTGAGCTTACACTCACATCAAACACTTGAGTGAACATTTTTAAAACATAAAAACAATCATGTACTAATAATTATTAATAATTATTGAAAAACCTGTCACAATTATTGGCACGTATAGAAAATTGTATTAACAAAATCTAAATTATATTCAGTAACATTTTTTAAAGGCCATATGTGTAACACATAATACAGCATTATACATGTACTCATAATGCAATATAATACAGTAATAATGCAGTATAAGCATAATTATAGACACTCGTAAAGCCTTGTGAAGGCTCTTGATTTTGTAGACAAATACTCATAATGCATTATGTTTATAATTATAAAAACCTATAATGTACAGAAGCATAGTGCGTCAATATTACTGGGAAATCTTTTCTCAAGGATCATACAGCATTACAATTACCAACACTGTGATTAGTCTAAAAGATGGGGTCAATGAGCAGAAAATCACTATTAGTGCACTATTTTTTTCATGTTTTGTCATAGCATACTTAAAAGCCACTATAAAGTCATCTTTGATTGCTTTAGGTAAAGTGATGAAATGTCTAATCACACAAACATAATACACAAATTACCATTTATAAAGGATGTATAGGCATAACTGCTGAAAGGATACCTTATTATAAAGTGCTAAACCAATGGCCATTCCTGAATGAGTTACAAACCTTTATATCTGTAAAAATTAAATGTTAATTAAATGACAGAAATACAGATGTTTATTATCAAGTTATCAAAATAAATGTTTTCAATGGGTGACAGGTCTGGACTGTGGGCCAGTTTAGCACCCGGACTCTATTACTACACAGCCATGCTGTTGTAATACGTGCAGAATGCGGTTTGGCATTGCTGAAATAAGCAAGGTATTCACTGAAAAATACATTGTCTGGATGACAGCATATGTTGCCCCAAAACCTGTATAAAATGTTGAGCATTAACGGTGCCTTCACAGATGGGCAAGTCCCCAATGCCATGTGCACTAATGCACCCCCATACCATAATGGATGTTGCAAAGTGTCTGTCTATCAAAGAAAGTATTTATCTCAAGACTGTCTATGTCCATGTGGGGTAAATCAAAAGAGACTCTCTGGAAGAACCAACTGACTGGGTTTTTAAACCAGGGATGTGTGATGTGATTGGGTAATGGAAAAAGGAACAGGTGGTGCAATTACGAGGGGTGTCCACCGATCCACCTCAGCAGTCAGGCGATGCATTCATGACTGCCAGGTGGGAAACATGTGGAGATGTCAGGAGGGGAAAAAACACAAACGCGCATACAGGGTACCTGCATGCATAACAAACACTCTCATATGTCATTATCATCAGGTTGGTGGTGGTGGATAAGTGCAACACTCGTATGTCATTTTTAACAGGGTGGTGGGAGTGGATAAGTTCAACACTCACATATGTCATTATCATAAAAGTTGGCATCCTGTGACAGTGCCACATTTAAAGTCACTGGGCTCTTCAGTAGTGAGGTCACGCCTGATACAGAGGCTTCTATGCGCGTGTCGAGTACGTAAAGCCAGTTTCTGCCGAGGCATCGCTACGAGGCATGTATGGTGTTAAGAGAACCAGGAGATAGATGACAGACGAGACGTTGTTCACTGTGGAACCACGTGATAGGTTTGCTTTGAGATTCGGTTGAAGATTTAAGGAAACGAAACTCAGATTACTTTTTGGATTGTTGTTGGTTGTCATAGATGGTTGTTGTAAATTTACAGAGGCAACCTCAGTTGAACCACTTAAGGGCTTACCTTCAACCACAAGGGGTATATTTGGTAAATCTCTTAAGGAACTGTGAAAATGTGTCAGCTGTCTCCGCTACACTTCAGTCATCCTTAGGTTTATTGAGTGTGATATTGTGTGGTGGTCCCGTCTGCCATCCGCCACCCACAACTTCCTGTCTCTCCGGTTCAGGGCACTCTCTATAAAAGTGACCATATTTACCGCAATTGTAACATGACTGGTCTCTTGTCTGGTCCCCGCTCCATCCCTGTCCACCTCTCTCTCGGCCTCGTCCTCCCCTCTGATTTCTTCCACTCTTCCGAAAACCACCAGTTCCTCCCCCCTTTCCGCTGAATTTCTGACCTTGTGCCTGATAATACATGAGCTGAGGAGCCCGGAGCTTGGTGTTTTCCTTTTCTTGTTTGGATGTAGCCTTGTTATCAGCGGACTGCTGCTGCCGTTCTGCATGTTTACAATGTTCAATCACAGTCTGTAGAGGTACTGTCTCCCACCCAGTGCAAGTGAGTTTCACAGTTTTGCTCAAAGCAGGCTGGAGGCCAAGGCTGCCCGCCTTTAGCAGGCTATTAAAGTTCTCAGAGCTGGTCAGGCCACTGTATTTCCTGAAACACTTCTCCAACCTGTCTCTGTAGTCTGCCAGGGATTCTTTAGGACCCTGTACACATTGGGGTAGGCAGTCTTTATTCTCTCCAGGAGAAGAGTAAGTTGAGTTTGGTATGCCCCCTCTGCAGACCAGAGAAGGTCCTCATTGAACCCCTCCTGGATGTCTGCCCAGCGTTGTTTCATCCTGGAACGCGTGATGTGTGCGATCTCTGCTCCCGACGGCTTGTATAGGCGCACCAACTTGATCATGTGAATCCCAAACTCAGCCGAGTCCTTGGTGGGATCTGGCATTTCATTAGCAATGTCCTTCAGTTCATCCTGTCTCCAAGTCTTTTGGATGCTGACCTCAGGCATCCATTCGTTATGGCCAGCCTGTCCTTGGGCTGGTCGTGGCTGTGGGTTAGGGTAAGCCACCAATGGAGCCTGAAGGAAAGCCTGGTCAGGGTCAGCCGATCATTCGGACTTGGTAGTCATGGGAGCTGGTTCAGGAGAAGGAATGAAGGCGGTGTGGGAAGAGGGAGTGGAGGCAGATGGAGGGTTAAACCCTCTAGGGGAGACCATGAGGTTTTCCAGCTTCAGGTAGAGGAGTGGCAGTGGCGGCACCTTGGTTGGAGAGAGAGATGGGCCCGGGACCGGTGCTGGTACAGGAGCTGCAGGGATTGGAGTACAGTAAGGAGGTGGAATGTCACGCTCATCATCCTCTCTACTCCTTTCCTTTTCTTCACTTTCTCATCACCTTCTGTCACACTTTCCTTTACCATTATCTTTTTACTCCCACTCTCTGTCCTTCTCTCAGCCTCTCTCCCACTTACCATAGTTATCCCACTTTATTTTATCTTTCTTTCCTTTCTTAGTCTTTTCAAACTGTTCTAATTTCCTTCTACATTCTTTTAACTTAGCCTCGCTATATGTTCCCTTTAATGGAAAATCAGATACTTTGTGCCACAATACCACTTGTCCTGGGACATCCGTGCCCCACTTATCCACCATTATCTTTACTGGTCCGATCAGTGGGTCCGGCAGGCAGGCGTTGTTTTTACTGCTGCCAGTCCCCATCGTATCCGCTCACCCATCACTTGTACTCAAAACAGATGATAACACACAAGAATAACGTTTTAGTTTAGGGAGATATCGCTATTTTTGCACTTGTCACCAAATCATACAAGTTTGTCAATTTTTCTCTCTTTCTTTTTATTTTTTAAATTTTGTATTATTTTCTTAGTTTATTTTAGGTTTTTGAATATTTTTAGTTTTGTTTTCGTTATCTTTCATGTACATATCTATGCCATGTCATAGCAATTCTCTTGTCTATATACGGATTTTATATTCATCCTCGATGAATTACAGTTTCCCAAAACTAGTTTCCCTGTTTACTGCGCAGCCTGTCAGACTAGGGGCCCCACGGTCCCGAACAGGTTTTATTAAAAGGTCTTTAGAACCTTTCCCCCAATGGAGTTATTGTAAGAAGAAAATCAGTCTCACCCTTTAGTTTTTATGTTCGGTATGGCGTATCCATCCACTGACGCTCCCTGCCAGGTCCGAGGTGGGTCCCTTCTGCTCCAGGCTAGACGGAGTGTAAGCTCCCTGAGCCACACTGTTGTGGTCCCTGTGCACAGTTAACATTGGAGTCCCCGGGAACGATCAGTGAACGGAGTTAGCCATCCCATCCTTGTCGCCCAATTTGTCGTGGAAATCACTAAATGGAAAAGGCACAGAGACTGTAGATTCTTTTCACAAGTAAAGCTTTATTCAAGATTTGCAAACCTGGAGCCATTTATCAACACTCTCAGCAGAGTCAGTTCAAGAGTTCTCCATTGAAGGCTGAGCTCAGGCCTATATACATTCAGTACAGCCCACTGTGTCCCCCTCCTATGCATGGTTAGTCTACATGTCTCACCAGCTTCTCTGCAAACTTTGGCTTAGAAAGATGTTTACAGCCCTTGAGAAGTTTAACCAAAACTATAGCTATCTGTTGTAGGCACATCCTGTACAAGTGAGCAGAGCAGAAACACATAATGGCCTTACTAAATGACTAGATTATACTTGGAATAAGCAATATGATATTATTGTACTATGGAATAAGAACATTTCTACCACAAATGGCAATTATATCATATATGCTACATGAGTTTCTGAGACCTTGTGTATTAGCCGCACCCATGTATTAATCGCTGTGGTTGAAAATCCATGTATAAGCCGCGTTTTATAAACAGAATATTACGGTAACTAAAAATGACCATTGATGTGATAGGATGAGGAGAATGACTAAAATGTAGACCATTTCAAATAATGGTACTCGTGAATGTAATTTCAGAACCATAATGCCAAAAGGCTACCATGTCTTTGCAAGATCACTTGGGGTTGTAATAGGGTTGTTTAGTATATTTCAGAATGCTTTCAAATGCAATTTTATTAAAACGTTTGCATGTTCGCCCAACATTTAATCCAAAAGAAAATGAGTGAATAAACGTTCTGGCCAAACACACACACCAAAAATATAATATCAGATATTGCAGAGAAAGATTCCTCTAAAGACCCATTCAAGGCAATTAACGTGAATCTAACTAGTAATTTAGAAAGACACCATTTCTGTTTGAAAACTGAGGAAGATTCAGACTTGGAATATTTTGTTGACCTTACCATTGTAGAACAATTGATTCTCTGAACTGCTAATTAAGCCATAATAGTTGAGTAAGTTGTATTTTTCCTGGGCTACACAACTGATATGTATTGCCGGGGAGACTGCAGGACTGGAGATGAAAAACATGCTATGGATTAGGTACATTATGCACAGTAGATGTTTAACCAATTAATAATATGTCCTCACGCATATATTTTGTTGTGTTGTAGTAAGAAATCCTGAGGATGTATTACACAGTTGCAAGAAACCTCTGAAAGACTACTGCCCTTACTGCCATTAAAGCAGAGGTATGTACAGTTAAGTGGAAAAACATGCAAACAGTCTTGAATTATGTATTTATGTTTTTGTTTTTGTCTCCCCAAGTTTGCAGATACACTGCTCAAAAAATAAGGGAATACATAATTATCACAGTATAACACCATGTCAATTAAACTTCAGGGACATCAATCTGTCCAGTTAGGAAGCATAAGCAATTGTGAAACAATGTCACCTGTTTTGGGGCAAATGAAAGCGACAACAGGTGCACTGGAGAGGCAACAGCAAGACAACCCCCAAAAAGGAAATGGGTTTTGCAGGTGGTGGCCACAGATAATAACTCTCCTTATCCTTCCTGACTGATTCTTCGCTAGTTTTGTGTTTTGCTAGTTTCCTTGTCACCATTGGTAGTATGAGGCAGTACCTGCAGCCCATTCAGGTTGCACAGGTAGTCCAGCTCCACCAGAATGGCACATCCGTATGTGCCTAAGCAAGAAGGTTTGCTGTGTCTCCCAGTACAGTCTCAAGAGCATGGAAGAGATACCAGGTCGTTACACAAGGAGAGCTGGACTGGGCCATAGAAGGGCAACAACCTAGTCTCAGGACCGGTATCTGCTCCTTTGTGTGTGGATGTACAGGAGGAGTACTGCCAGACTGTCAGAAACAGACTCCATGAGGGTGGCATGAGGACCCGACGTCCTCCGGTGGGACCTGTGCTCACAGCCCAGCACCGTGCAGCTTGATTGGCATTCGTCAGAGAACACCAGAATTGGCAGGTCGGTCATTGGCGCCCCATTCTCTTCACAGATGTGAGCAGGTTCACACTGAGCACATGTGACAGACGAATCTGTCACATGTGCTCAGTGTGAACCTGAGCACATGTGACAGACGAATCCCCAGAATCTGGGGATGCCTTGGTGAACATTATGCTTCCTGCAACATCATCCAGCATGACTGGTTTGGTGGGTCAGTGATGGTCTAGGGAGGAATATCCTTGGAGGGTTGCACAGACCTCCACGTGCAAGCCAATGGTACCCTGACTGCAATGGTACCAGGTTGAAATCCTCAGACCCATCGTCAAACCTCACGCTGGTTCAGTGGGCATCATTCAGGCGCAGGACAATGCCCGGCCTCATGTGGCCAGAGTGTGTAGGCAGTTCCTGGATGAAAAAGGCATTGATTGCATTGACTGGCCCTCACGTGCCCCAGACCTGAATCCAATTTTGAACCTCTGGGATGTTATGTATCCGTGCATCTGACGCCACCAAGTAGCACCACAGACTGTCCAAAAGCTCACTGATGCCCTGATTCAGGTCTGGGAGGAGATCCCCCAGGACACTTTCCGCTGTCTCATCAGGAGCATGCCCAGACATTGCCAGGAGCGCTGTTACGAACCCTGTGGCTCTAGCAGTCTAGGGTGGATGGTACAGAGACCCGTAACATAAAACTCATGCAAAGTGGTGTAGTGTACAGGAACAGTGGGAACAAACGACACAGACAACCAATGCTACCGTCAAACATAAAACGTTTATTATAAACACACAGTAAAGGGGGTAGGGAAAAGGGGCTGAGCTGAACCCAATAAATTAAATAATATAGTCAAAACACCCCTAACCTGAACTTGCTTGCCTCAAGAACCGCTTGGCTGACTACTAACCAATACAAAAATAGAGTGGGTGGTCCGCTCAGTTCTAACTAGTGTTTTTAGACAAAGTTTTCCTACGGGTTGTGTATGCCCAAGGCCGACTTGCTAAAAACCCCTTTTCCCAGGGACACAGGGACAAACAAAAACACACAGGTTGCACAAGGACTAAACAGCACACAGCGAACGATTGACTAGACAACACCAAACAAAACACCACAGCAATACATACTCACATGAAACAGGACAAAGTGAGATGTGCTAAACTAAGTGATGTATATATGAACAAAGTGTCTGTCTATCAAAAAAAGGTATGTATCTCAAGAATGTCTATGTCCTATGTTGGGTAAATCAAAAGAGTCTCTCTGGGAGAACCAACTGACTGGGTTTTTAAACCAGGGATGTGTGATGTGATTGGGTAATGGAAAAAGGAACATGTTGTGCAATTAGGAGGGGTGTCCACTGATAGGTCCACCTCAACAGTCAGGCGATGCACTCATGACTGCCAGGTGGGAAACACCAACGAGCACAATCAGGAACATAAGAGACACCTGGGGAAACGTCAGGAGGGGAAAAAACAAAAAACGCGCATACAGGATACCTGCATGCAGAACAAGCGCATACAGGCACCTGGGGGTCATACACACTCTTGAGTCACATTATGAGTTGCTGTGATGAAATTCAAGTTACAGCCCTCTTTCCTTGTAACTAGTGTATTTACGTGGGAACAGTCAAAGCTTCAAATTACAGCCCTCTTTCCTTGTAACTACAGTGTATTTACGTGGGAACAGACACTGCTTCAAATTACAGCCCTCTTTCCATGTAACTACAGTGTATTTACGTGGGATCAGTCAACGCTTCAAATTACAGCCCTCTTTCCTTGTAACTACAGTGTATTTACGTGGGAACAGTCAAAGCTTCAAATTACAGCCCTCTTTCCTTGTAACTACACTGTAACTACGTGGGAACAGACACCGCTTCAAATTACAGCCCTCTTTCCATGTAACTACACTGTAACTACGTGGGAACAGACACCACTTCAAATTACAGCCCTCTTTCCTTGTAACTACAGTGTATTTACGTGGGATCAGTCAACGCTTCAAATTACAGCCCTCTTTCCTAGTACTTACACAAGTGTTGCTGGTACCGTATAATAACTAGTTAAAGATGATGGACTTAATAGGAACTTACATGGTAATTAAGGGTGAAGTTCACAAGGTATAGGAAAGAATAAGGTACAACAGTATGATGGCGTGAAGGTATGTTATGTATTAACTGAAAACAAATGATAATTTACCACAACACAACATTTAGGAGATTTGCATAGTGTGCCAGGCACCTTTGGTTATCCACATTAAAGTATGCCTTCCAATGTTAGAGTTTAATTGTCCTCAACAACAATAAAATCTGACAAAGTCTTATTTGTTAACGATCAACTTTTCAAGGAAAAGCCTTGAAGAGTTGCACTTCTCGTAACTCTTCAAGGAAAAGCCATGTCTTTCTCATCATTTATCCTGTTTTCCCGGTAAAGTACAAAAGTACACTGGACCTTTCAATACAGTCTGATAACTTGCCTGTTAAAGTGTATGCAGAGGGTTGGAAAAGCGTGATAATTGTATAACTATGACAGAGACCCATGTCTATGTAAAATGCTGTGACAGTGGTGCATTCCTTTGGAAAAAACAAATTTGTTACTGTACTGAATTGTTTTTTTAAAAACAACACTCCTGACAATATCCCTAGGATTAATACAATTGAATTGTGTAACTGTATTGTTTAGGAACTTTGCAATCGTTGCACTGTAAGGGTTAGCGATTAGCTAGTTTCTTGTTCCTTGTCAGCTGGCTTCGTTTGGTTATTAGCTGGCTCCAGTTAGCTGTATGCTAGCTCCAGTCAAGTGTTTGTCAGTTCCGGGTAGCACTATGCTAACTTACTCAGCCATGTTCTATTTGTGTTAACATGAAGGTAATTTGTTAAACTATCACTATCTAGTCTACTTTATAAATAATGTTTTCAATGTGATTATATTATGAATAGTTTATATTACTTAGGCTATTGTTCATGCAAAGAACTAGGTACTGTACAAAAATGGATGTCCTGTATCAACCTTAAATTACAGTACTAACTGTGTTGCAAAAAACGACATGAGTTTATGTCCTGTGTCAACATGAACAAATGACCATTAATAAAGTAAGGGTTATCATTGTTAACCGTTTGCTCATGTCTTGTTCATCATTGTTCATCAATGTTCGTTCAAGGTAACTACTGCATTTGTTAATGGTTGTTCATGTACCCTTATCGGAAAATGTTACCAAAGTAAATGTTACCAAAGTTGTTGAAAGTAGTTTTTTTTTTTTAGGAAACATTTGTTGTGCAAAAACAATAAAGGAAATGTATTGCTTTTGTTAAGGTATTTAAAAGCATTTGACAGACTTAATTACATCTTTTTGACAGTATTTGACAAAACTAATGACATTTTTGACAAGTCCAAATTGTACCACTGTACTTGAGGTCAAGAAAAATATTCATGACACAATTATAATGGTCTCATGACAACCAATGTCAAAACCAACCACATATGACAGTTGTATTTAATGCTAACACATAAAGCTAAATAGTTTCTTCAAGTTTGATAATCAGGCCTGCTATGACATGTTTATGACAGGTAATGTTTCTGACTAACTGCGCCACACAGAATGGTTTGGCGTTTGCTCCGTAGCCGACTGGAAGGCCCTGCAACGGGTGATGGAAACAGCACATCACTGGTACCCAGCTCCCGGCCATCGTAGACCTCCAGCACAAGCGGTGTCTTCACAGGGCGTGTGGCATCATCAGGGACCCTTCACATCCATGCCACAAACTGCCCTCCTTCCATCAGGCAGGTGGTTCCCACCCCAGCAGGCTCAGGAACACTTTCTTTCCATCTGATGTAACCCTGCTGAATTCCGTGACCATCACTAACCATATCCACCCTTTGTACTACTGGACTCTGACACTGCCTTGCAAAATCTGAAATTTCCAGTTGTTACAGGTACATGTTTACCTCGGGAACCTCATTGCTGCTATCCCTGCATTTCAGTTCCATATGCTACCCTACTCCTTCAATTTTATGGTACTGTACTTGTTCAATTACAATAAAGTTGAATCTAATCTAATGTTGTCGTGGTTAATGTCAAGTTGTCATAACAAAGACATTGACAGGATATTTTGTCTTAGTTAATGTCAAGTTGTCATAACAAAGACATCCCAAACAATGTCAACCTTGCATAAAAAATGACATAATCAACCGAATGACACCTAATGACAACATTCATAAACGTTCATAATGATTCTTACATGTGTCATGTCATGGCTATGACAGTATCATGACAAGGTCATGTCACTCTTATGCACACCCCTTCAAATAAAGTGTTACCGGAGGTCCAAAGTTCATTTGCAGAGAGGGGCTGATCCCCAGGTCATGGAGTTTGTTGACCAGCCTAGAGGAGATGACCATGTTGAATGCTGAGCTAAAGTCTATGAATAGCATTCTCATATAGGTGTTTGTTTTGTCCAGGTGGGTCAGGGCAGAGTGTAAAGCTGTGGAGTGTGAGCTTGCCTCTCAGCTCTCCTCCCAACGCTCGACCCCCACCACCGGTACAAGCACCACTTCCCACTCATCCCGAACACAGCACGTCCTCACGATCCAAATCACCAGAATTCTAAACACCTGTCTCCCTTGTTACCTGTGTATTTAAGCCTGTCTGTTTCCATGCTGCCCTGTGAAGTATTATTTGTATCGTTACAACATACTGAGCCTGCTTTTTTAATTGATTGACAGTTCTGATTGTTGTTTAGTGTACCGACTCGTTTAGCCTTTTCCGACTATATCCAGCCTCTGATTTTGTACTGTTGCCTATCGGACTGCCTGACGCCTGACATCTTTCTGCCTGCCTTCTGTTTTGCCCTTGTGGACTTGTACTTTTGCCATTCTGATTTCTCGTGTACTGAACTCTGCCTGCCTGCACACTGATTTTTGCCCTTTGAATTAGATTACGCTTTCCAGCATCTACATTCCTGGGTCTGAGTCGTGTTTGTTACATGGAGATGGCGTTCTCTGTAGACCTGTTCGACCGGTAGGCAAACTGGTAGGGATCCAGTGTTGGGGGCAGGCAGGACTTAATGTGGGCCAGAACTAGTCTTTTGAAGCACTTCACGATCGTGGGGGTGAGTGCGACAGCTCAGAAGTCATTCAACCTAGACACTATCGACTGCTTCAATACTGGCACAATGGTTGCGGTCTTGAGGCACGTGGGGACAAAAATGTCAGTCAAGACCTTGGCCAGCTGCCCAGCACATGCTCTCAGGACACACCCAGGGACGGCATCAGGAACAGCAGCCTTGCATGCATTCACCCTGCTCAGTGTAGACAACACATATGTGTTGGATAGACTGAGGGGGGGTCATCTGGAGGACTTCAGCTTTAATTCTGTAATCCCTGTCAAAGCGGGCATAGAACCCGTTTAACTTGTTGCTGAAGGAGACGACGCTGGCTGTCGGGGGTAGGGTTACGTCACTGCATCCACAAATGCAAGGTAAAATCCTACCATGCAAAACATAAACCATGCATCAACAAGATCCAGAACCCCTATTGCCTTCTCTGGGCCCATGTTCATTTAAGTCTGACTGAGGCAAAGTAGAAAACTGTCCTGTGGTCTGACAAATCAACATTTGAAATTATTTTGGGGAATCATGGACGCCGTGTCATCCAGGCTAAAGAGGAAAAGAACCATCCGGCTACTTATCAGCGCACACAGTTCAAAAGCCAGCACTGATGATGGTATGGGGGTGCATTAGTGCACATGGCTTGGGTGTCTTGCACATCTGTGAAGGCGCCATTAATGCTGACCAATATATACAGGTTTTGGAGCAACATATGCTGCCATCCAGATTAAGTCCTTTTCAGGGTTAGGATTTGCTTATTTCAGCAAGACAATGCCAAACCACATTATGCACGTATTACAACAGCATGGCTCCGTAGTAAAAGAGTTTGGGTGCTAAACTGGCCTGCCTGCAGTCCAGACCTGTCACCCATGAAAAACATTTGGCACATTATGAAACAAAGTATACAACAAAGGAGACCCAGAACTGTTGAGCAGCTGAAATCCTATATAAAGCAGGAATGGGAATACATTTCACTTTCAAAACTACAGCAATTGGTCTCCTCAGTTCACAAACGCTTACGGAGTATTGTTAAAAGACGAGGTGATGCAACACAGTGGTAAACATGCCCCTGTCCCAACTTTTTTGAAACGTGTTGCTGGCATCAAATTCAAAATGTATTTTTCCAAAAACAATAACATTTCTCAGTTTCAACATTTGGTAAGTTGTCTTTGTAATATTTTCAATTAAATATAGGGATAAATGATTTGCACATCATTGCATTCTGTTTTTATTTGCATTTTACGCAGCGTCCCAACTTTTTGGGAAACAGGGTTGTACATCTCAGACCTTCTCTCTCAGTATGAACCCTCTAGTTCTCTTAGGTCATCAGGGTCTGGTCTGCTAACCATTCCAAGTATAAGGACAAAGGCTGGTAAGGCAGTGTTTAGTCATTATGCTGCGCAGAGCTGGAACATCCTCCCAGAAAATCCTAGACTTGCCCCAATATTGACCACTTTTAAATCCAGACTAAAAACCTTTGTTTTCTTCTGCCTTTTATTATTCTTTTCATAATCTTTTAGTTTTTATTTATAGGCTTTGCCTTTTATGCAAAATGTATATCTATTATTGATATTATCTCAGTCAGCAGAAGACATTTCATAATGGATCTGGCATGTGAGCTTTGTGAGAACTACACAAACGTCAAGACAGCCAACAAGGAAGCTGCTAAGGAGGCAGCACGTCCTACTCTTCCTCTTCCCCAGCCTTAGCAGCTCCCAAGTCAAGACAGTAACAAGTTGGCAAGTGCACACGGAACATGACCAATGAAAAATGTGTGCAGTGCAACCGTTTTGTTTGCCGGTCTTACTCATAAAAACCCCTGAACTGTTGGCCAGAAGCGTAACCGTAGATTTTTATTGCCATATTTCAATTGTTAATTCAGGAGTGGAATTAACACTGTAAGGAGTTTACCTATCACAGCAATTAAACATCATTTATTTAAAATAACCCCAGTGTGCTACTAACAAACATAGTTAAACCATTTTCATTTCCCAGAATGCTTTCAATGTTTTAAAATAGCCTCTTAATTCTGCAGTTCCTCAGTAGGATGCAAACCAATCCCAATTAGGGAGCTAGACTGATAACAGTACAGTATGTCCCCCTCCCCATTCCCAGGTATTGAACATGTTAAGACTGATAACAGTAGGTTAAACTAAACCTTCATCCAGGATGTAGTCTCATTAGGAATGTGACCTCAGGGCATTGTGTCATTATCCCATGCGTCTCAGATGTTGTTGTGACAGTTTAGATATTCAGATTCCCAATAAAAGAAAGATGCTGAGACTGAAGAGGTGTCATACCCAGGTATGATTTGGTGATCTGAAGAAGTCTACTCAGTCTGTCAGTACAGAGACCATTCAAAACAAATAGGAGCAAATACACATCAGCCATATAAATCATCAACTATAAATCATCAAAATCATCAACTATCAAGAACTATGTTCGGAAGATTACATTTTTGACATTTTTGGACTGTTTTGAGGGTTTCTGCTTTGTTTTTTTAACGTTTCATTTTTCTTTTTTTATTCTAATGCTTTATGTATACCAGAATGTGATTATGTTTACGACTGTACTCACTGCTTTGTACTCTATTGTGTGCAGTTGGTTGAGAAAGCGTGATGGTGGTGGATTGTTTTGCAATCAGTATGAAGTAGGATATCTGGAAACCAACACGCACTGAAAAAAATGTTGCCAATGGAACAAGAAAAATTACACAATATTCAAGGCATATTTTCTAAAAATAAGCAGTATAATCTAGCTTGTTAAGAAAAATATACCACATTTTAAGGATGGAAGGGTTTTTAACCTGAAAATAAGATAAATATACTTTATAAGCCATATATTTCTTGCAGTGCGGTTTTGACAAAAACTATCAATGTTGTGAGGTTTGCAGGTTTTCTGTATGGTTGACTGTTACTGTTAGTGTCATCAAAATCTGATTTTAAATAGACCTAACTTAAATTAACCTAACATTTATATATCCTGTGAAGAATATCTTTGTGTGTCTGCTATTAATGATAACCCTTTTCAACTCCTCTCAGGAGATAGTGTTTGTGCTGCATGGACTGAACATAATGCAGACAAACAGACACATCTACTTTGTATTTATTCTCATCCTATATCTCGTCACCATTTTAATTAATGTAACTCTGATCTTAACTATTGCTCTAGAGAAAATGCTGCATGACCCAATGTATTTATTCATCTGTAATCTGTGTTTTAATGGTATAATTGGTTCTTCATCTTTCTACCCAAAGATGCTTTATGACATTTCATTTGACTCTCATGTGATAACATACATTGGGTGTCTAACCCAGATATTTGTTATCTACTTCTATGTTCACTGTGAATTTACCCATTTGACAGTGATGGCTTATGACAGATATGTGGCCATCTGTAAGCCATTACACTACCACTCAATTATGACTATTAGAAAAGTGTGGACACTGATTCTTCAGACATGGCTTTTCTCATGGCTAGAATGTAGTATTGGTGTGGTACTATTAGCTAGGTTACCCCTCTGTAGTGTTGACATTGATAGACTGTACTGCTCAAACTGGGCGGTTGTGAAGCTATCGTGTGTTGACACCACCATTGACAATATCCACAGCTACCTTTATGTATTTTATCACTTTTTTCAGGCCATTTTTATTCTGATTTCCTATGTGAACATCGTCAAAGTATCTTTGCGTTCCGTGGTGCAGAGGAGGAAGTTCATGCAGACCTGTCTGCCTCATCTGATCACGCTGACAAACTTTGTCATAGCTCTTCTCTTTGATGTGATGTACTCTCGTTATGGCAGCAACACCAGTCTGTTAGCCCTGAGGAATATCATGGCTGTGGAGTTTCTAGTTGTTCCTCCTCTGTTAAATCCTGTCATATATGGGATCAACCTCAGTCAGATTCGGAATAGAGTTACACAGATGTTTAACTGTAAAGTTGTCCCTCAATGAATGCACACAATGTTACTCCCCACTTACGTATATTAATATATGTTTTTGGTTTGCGTATTTTACATGAAGCTCTGGCTCACAATTAAAACATTTAATTAATTGAAATCAATGATTTGATATTATTGACTCCGATTTTGTTCAGATTCATGAAATCGTATTGTTACGTTGACCAATTAAGTGAAGTCTGCTGAAGGGGATTAGTGAGTTGAACCACCTCTTGTTGTGCGGAAAACACAAAGTTTAATCAGACCAAATATTTACAAAGAGGTCCTAATACCATGAATTTTGTAAAGGCAGAAACGACATGTATAAAGCAAACAAGTTAGGTCCAAAAAACAAAAGGGTTGATTGAAGTGAAATCTATTTAAAAATGTTACTGCTCTCTGTAAATTGTTGCCTTAAAAACAATTTATTGTAATTATTTGCATTATCTTCAGTAGTTGATTGTGATTAATCCTATTTTGAGAAAGTCCTTAAATTTTGCCCTAAATAAACAAATTACTTGTACTTTATTTCAAGGGAAAGATAAATCCCACAATCTCTTCACCATATTTTAAAAGCATTTATTTAGAAGATAAATTCAGAGGTCTATCCTCGGGAACCCCTGTCTACTAGTCCTCAAGCCACTGATCAATGAATCAGGTGTGCCTTTTCAGAGCTAAAACAACATTTAATATGTTTAATGGTCCCTGAGAAGATGGTTGATTACCTGTGCTGTATTTTAAAGTTTGATATCATACTAACGTTAAGGTTGGGTTACTTCCTCTAAGCAGTGTTCTTTATACATACATGGAATATTTCTTTCTCACTTACAATACTGAAAATGTCTTTGATTCTTACTGTCAGTCAAATCAGTACCCCCACACCGGGGCATGTTAAATCTATGACCCATTAGACTGCTGAACAGTTGACCTACTTTGACCAGTGTTATGGCAATTCCATCAATTTACTTGCAAGGAGAAAAGAGTCACGGATTACAGAATAAACCGTGAGGCATCTCTAAAGTAACACCGAACA
>JACXGI010009469.1:0-30239 GCA_016801175.1 Esox masquinongy
AGCTGCGTTTAGCACTTATGCTGTACACAACTGGAATAAACTACCAGAAGATCTTAGATGTGCCCCAAACGTATCCATTTTTAAATCCAGGTTAAAAACACTACTCTTTTCACGTGCCTACGACTGAGCACTTAAACTTAACCACACTGTTTAGCCTTATAGCTTCCTATGTTTTTATCCCATTTCTAATCTTTTTTTTAAATCTTTATGTTTTTTTTTAATCTTTCTGTTTTCTTATTGTATTTCTATTATTATGATGTTTTCATTTGTTTTGATGTTTTAATTTGAGTATTTGTTTTTATGTTATTGTATTTTTATATATTTTTTATTTTATTTTTCTTTGTAGAGCACATTGAATTGCTTCGATGTATGAATTGTGCTATATAAATAAACTTGCTTGCTACATAAAGATGGCCTAGGCTATAAGAAGATTGCCAAGACCCTGAAACTGAGCTTCAGCACGTTGGTCAAGACCATACAGCGGTTTAACAGGACAGGTTCCACTCAGAACAGGCCTCGCCATGGTCGACCAAAGAAGTTGAGTGCACATGCTCAGCGACATATCCAGAGGTTTTCTTTGGGAAATAGACGTATGAGTGCTGCCAGCATTGCTGTAGAGGTTGAAGAGGTGGGGGGTCAGCCTGTCAATGCTCAGACCATACGCCGCACACTGCATCAAATTGGTCTGCATGGCTGTCGTCCCAGAAGGAAGCCTCTTCTAAAGATGATGCACAAGAAAGCCTGCAAACAGTTGGCTGAAGACAAGCAGACTAAGGACATGGATTACTGGAACCATGTCCTGTGGTCTGATGAGACCAAGATAAACTTATTTGGTTCAGATGGTGTCAAGCGTGTGTGGCGGCAACCAGGTGAGGAGTACAAAGACAAGTGTGTCTTGCCTACAGTCAAGCATGGTGGTGGGAGTGTCATGGTCTGGAGCTGCATGAGTGCTGCCGGCACTGGGGAGCTACAGTTCGTTGAGGGAACCATGAATGCCAACATGTACTGTGACATACTGAAGCAGAGCATGATCCCCTCCCTTCGGAGACTGGGCCGCTGGGCAGTATTCCAACATGATAACGACCCCAAACACACCTCCAAGACGACCACTGCCTTGCTAAAGAAGCTGAGGGTAAAGGTGATGGACTGGCCAAGCATGTCTCCAGACCTAAACCCTATTGAGCATCTGTGGAGCATCCTCAAATGGAAGGCGGACGAGCGCAAGGTCTCTAACATCCACCAGCTCCGTGATGTCGTCATGGAGGAGTGGAAGAGGACTCCAGTGGCAACCTGTGAAGCTCTGGTGAACTCCATGCCCAAGAGGGTTAAGTATGGGGCCATTATTGTAGCAAAACTATTTACAAATGTGTGTGGAGAGTTGTGTAACTGTATCTCAATCCGTGTGTGCGTAATCAGATTTGTAAATGTGTAAAATAATCTATAAATGCGTACCGAGTGTACAGGAATGTGCAAATGTGTATTCAGATTATGTGTGTGCGTAATCAGAATTGTATGTTTAAAATATTTGTAAGTGTATTGAGATTTGTAAATGTGTGGACAAATCCGTAAATGCGTACATATATCTGTAAATGCGTAGACAAATCTGTAAATGCTTATACAGACAAGTCATCAGTTACTACTTAGACGGGCCTCTCAATTCGCTGTCTTTTTACACGTGACTTTTGCTACACTTCTGCCGCAACAGAGATCTGCAAATGCGTGTTGCGATTTGCAAATGTGTAGACATTTGCAAATGCGTGTGGAGATTTGTATGTTTTGCCACCAGGCGGCGGTAGCACGCACTGATTTACGCGTGACATTGATGGGCTGGTAACGTTGTGGTTTAAGGAATGCCATTTAAGTCTATATTAAATAAATAAATATGGCTCCCAGAAAAGCTTCTCAGAATTATTGAGGCTGCCAACCGCCTCGACTGGACGGGACGGAGTATGGGCTCTAATTCAGGACATCCTGGCTTGCACATCCTTTTGATTCTGGTAAGAGCTTTAGCTAAATTTGCTTTGGAAAGTGAATATTATTACCTTAGTATTATATTTATGTTAAAAATCTAGATGTTTGTTGTATGTAAACCAGATTAACATGATGACATTGTGGACACAAGTGGCGGCAAAATGTTAGATACAGTAGCTAGCTACAGTCCTATAGCTACTTATGTGTGCTGAGTTAGCAATTGTTTTTGCTAAATTATAGTACAGTAACCTAATGTTTGCTAAGTTAGTCTCATACATAATCGTTTGTAATAACAAATGATGCCAGTAATGTGTATCTTGTTAGTTAATCAATGTAAACCAGTGCAACCGTAGCTACCAATAAATCATGTATTTATTAAATTCACTGCATACAGACGTAGTTGCTTCAGATAATGATATTGCCTAAATTGACTAACTTGCCTTGATTCTTGGTTGATTCAGTTGCTTGAATACTGACTTACAAATTACTCTGTTTTTATGTTCACCACTAGGAGATAGATGTACCAGGATAAGTGTGAAGAACTGGTGTCCACTAACTGTTGATTATCCTGTAGCTGGTTTATACACTGTTGGAGGTGTGACAGGCAATAATGTCCAGCAGAGCAGGTAGCCTAACCACCAACCCTTCTCTATAAGGTATGCAGGCTGACCATGTCAGCTTAGTTTACACAAAATGTATGTACTGCTTTTATTATAAAGGTTGCCTTGTGGGAGACATCAGGATGTCAGGCCAGACTACAATTTCTCTTACTACAGGTGTGTTTGTAAGGCATAAGTAAAAAAGGGCATTGACTTGGATTCTCCTTTAGCTATAACTGTAGAATATATGATTAGTTGAAGATTAGTGAGAATGACAAGCATGGGAAACTGAAGAGGTTCTGTCTGTATGTCTATGGAAGTTCTCTGAATCCCACTGTTGGCTTGTGCCTCTGAAGCTAAGCAAGGTCGGGCCTGGTCAGTCCTGGGGTGCTTAAGTGTCCTGCACAGGGTGCTGTGATTTGGATTGGATGGTAAATGGGTGCCCAGACTGTTTGTGGTCTCCATAGGTCCCACGTAACTGATTGTAAGAGAATGGGTGTTTACCGGTGTGATGGCAATATGTAATATCATAACAGCATGGCTACCTAACCATCCCCAGCTTCCAATTGGTTGATCTTTTCTCCTTCTCCTGTAACTATTTCCCAGGTTGATGCTCTAAATTAGAATTTTACCTGGTAAAATAACAGGCTAGATAAAATAAAAATCTCACCTACAAAACATGTTTCATTCATTTATCTTAATTGCTCTATTTCTCTTTAATGTTTCAGTCCATCCCAACACTCACCACAACGGTCTTATCTCGTTGTTTTCAGAGCTCTGATGTTGCAGACTACCAAAGGACAGACAAGGCCCATTGCAACGGTACTGGGACTGAAAGATGTTAACAAAACAATACATACACTCACATCACCCAGTAATTGGGGAAAACTGGAGAGTAGGCTGGCTTTTAGAGTCATTTGCTAGTTAAAATTCTCCAGGTTACATGGTGAAACGTCTCTGCCTTTATGCAAGGCACCTAATCCTAAATACTACTGTAAATTGCCCTGTATAATAGTGTCTGATAAATTACTCAAATGTAAACATTTGTACAGATTAACGATGGGTGGGATGATCAATTCCAAATGAAAAGGGCCTTGCTGCTTAAGGAAATTTGGTAATAACCAGACAAACAAGTAATAACCAGACAAACTGTACAGTATAAGTTTCAGTTTTGTCACAGTTTTTGTCACTCACCTGTCTCATAATTTTCCATTCTTCATCTCAACCTCTTTCCAGGTTAACTGCCTAGAGCCATACACTCTGTCCCCAATTCTGGCCACCAGTGTTCTGTATCACAATGTTCCACCATGGGTCCTGACTACTGAGAACACTATCGGGCTAAACATGCTCAAAGACATATGTCACCTATCCTTCTTGTAATACCAAACATGCATCTGTGTATTCAAATATTCCATAATATTACTTGGATACTGCATACCACATAGTCTCCAACAACCCCCTGATGTATCCTTTGGAGGAATGCCCCTGCTAATTACTGTTGTATCCTGTTGAATCTTATATGATAACCTAAGTCCTTGGACTGTGCTTTAGGATTACCTGGCCTAATGTCTCCTAGTTGTCCCTGCTCAAAGTCCACCTGATTGTGTTGCAGATCTACACAGTGATTATGGGCCACCTGGTTGTGTTGCAGATCTACACAGTGATGATGGGCCACCTGGTCACCCATCTTTGTCCACCTGGTTGTGCAGCTGATCTGGATTCTGCCTAAAGACTCAGCCCACCTGTATTTACTGACCCGCCAGTAATTGGACCAAAAAGGTCATGTATTCTTATGAATTTCCCCCAGAACAGCCAAAGAGGAGCCCTCAAACTCTGTCTACTCTCTAAGTTTCTTTTTAGGTCCCGTTCCCACTAGTGCCAATGCAAAAAGTGTTCTATGAAATGAATTTGATAACACCAGTGGGTGAGTGGAACAATTTATAACCCACCCAAGATACGGTCTGTATTCCAGGAAATAGATCCTCCTGCTCTGATTTGTATTGAACACCGATACAACCTTACAGCATGAATATTTACAGATGGCAAAGGAGAACCACTAGATATTACGCACAGAAAATACAGCAATCAGTGTTCAATTGTAAATGAGTGCTGACAATCTTTCAAGTAGTAGATGAACACAACTTACTAAGAATGGATTGGGTGGACAGCCTGGCAGAATTTCTTAAGTCCAGCCTGACCCTCAACAACCAGTAAAATGTTTTATGTTCTAGTCCATTTTTTATATATGAGAATCACATGAATACCTGGACCTGTATAGCACACTTACTTTGGGGTCATGATTTTTGCTTAAAATCTAATATCACCAACATTGTCAGATTGTGGCAGAACAATTAAAACTCCCCAGTTTGAATCCTTCCTTGGTCTGAAATAAAATTGATTAAACACTAGTACTTAGTGTGAAATGTGTTATTTACATTAGTGATGAAATTAAGATCTTAATGTTGTTAACTCTATTGCCTGAATAGTACCATAGAATTATAAAATGTGTAGTTCAAACACTAAATGTTGATTAGCTATAGGATCTGGTACAAGTTAGTAACAGGTTTATAATAGTAATAACGCAGGATGTTTCTGGTGAATGGCTGATATACAATGTGAAGAACTGTATCCAGGCATTCTGCATCACATCGTGCCTAAGAACAGACCTTAGTTGTCGTATATTGGTCATATACTACACCTCTTCCTGTCTAATTGCTGAAATACTTACATTAATATTTATTATTCAGAGGTAATTTAAGTATGAATATTGAAGAATGACTGACAAACAAAAAGATAATTCAAATAATTTTATTAAATATGGAAACCCATTAAATGCATGTCAAACACACATACAGACCATAAGGCCCATGATAATGACTGAGTCTGTATATGTCAAAGCTGTATCCAACCACAGGACAGCATCCATCCAGACTGGAAAAACAATTATTGTTTCATGGAGAGGATAAAACAGACCAATATTTGCTATTATGGAAACCAGTGAAGCTTGGTGCCAAACTGATGGGTTGTTTTTCAGATTGTGTGAGATTGGCTGGAACTGTAGAGGTACTGGGAGCAGTAAACTGACTCAGGAGGACATGCCCTGAAAGTAGTCTGGTCCTCCGTTCCCTCAAGGTATCTAGAGTTTCCCTCTGCACCCTCATGTGTCTAGGACTCAGCAAGAAATAAAATGTTCAGTCTTAATGTAAAATGTTCAGATAAATATAAAATTAATATAAAATGTTCAGATATCTGTGTAGCTACTACAAGTGACAAGATACTGTAGATTTACTGGTTTGGATTCTGGACTAGAGATTACATGGTGGATGGATTTTTGCAGTGGTTGTCAAAACTCCTCTGGACCCCCAGTTATTCCATGTATTTGAAATACTCAACTGCTTACACACCTGATCTAATTAGATTAACATTGCCAAAGAAAGAAATCAACAAACACAAATGAAGAGTTAACAATGTCTAGCCCTTGAATTGTAAATTGGGTAGTTCAGGGCTTTAACCAATATTTTTCTCAAGCAGCTAGCTGTCATACATCCTCCAATCACCTCTCCCTCAAACAAAATGTTTACATTTTGGTCAGTTAGCAGGTACTCTGAGACAGAGAGACCAATAGGAGCAATAAAGGTTAGGCCTTGCTCAAGGGTAAACTAAAAACTTTCATCTGGGAAATTTGAAAAAGTGACATCTCAGTTACCAGGCCAAAACTCAGTTACCCTTCATGACTGGATGATATGAGCAGAGGTCTTTCACAGGTGGATGCATCCGTAGTTTCCACCACCCCAGATATATGAACTTCTTTTAGACCCAGTACCTGTGGTAGTCTGCAGCATCCGAGGTCTGAATAAACAGATATGGTCACTGATGGAATGGACAGGAACAGTAAAGACATAAAGACATATTAATGTGTATTAATATATAGACATATATATTAATACACATGAACAGAAGGTTTTTTCATTAGCCAATAGATTGTTATTAAATCTGTTATTTTACCAGGTAAGTTATGAGGCCCATATTTGATATTTTGCCATGACATGGTCTAAAAACCTTACTCATACCATCAGTGCCATTGGATCTGTAGTGGTCAGTCAGGACCCCGTTTAACAACCCATCCAAAAGTCAGCACAATGTTCAGGACACTTAGAGCAAGTCTGATCTCCCAAATATGGACCTACCCTGCTAACTTGAGACAAGCCAGCAATGGGAGACTGAGAACTTCAGTATGCCATGCTTACCATTCTCACAAGTACTCATGTCATCACTACCTGCTCTGCTGGACATTATTGCCTGTCACACCTCCAACAGTGTGTAGACCAGCTACAGGATGATCAACAGTTAGTGGGCACCGGTTCTTCACACTTATCCTGGTACATTTATCTCCTAGTGGTGAACATAAAAAACAGTAATTTGTAAACTAGTCAGTATTCAAGCAATTGGCTAACCAAGAATCAAGGCAAAATTGTCTATTTAGGCTATATCAGTATCTGATGCAACGACTGTATGGAGTGAATTTAATAAATACATGATTTATTGGTAGCTACGGTTGCACTTGTTTACATTGATTAACTAACAAGATACACATTACTGGTAGCATTTGTTATTACTAACAATTAGGTATGAGACTAACTTAGCAAACATTAGGTTACTGTACTATAATTTAGCAAAAACAATTGCTCAGCACACAAGTAGCTACATTAGGACTGTAGCTAGCTACTGTATCTAACATTTTGCCGTCACTGGTGTCCAGTGTTATGTTAATTTGGTTTACATACAACAAACATCTAGATATCTAACATACATATAATACGAAAGTAATGATGTTCAGTTTACAAAGCAAATTTAGCTAAAACTCTTACCTGAATCAAATGGATGTGCAAGCCAGGATGTCCTGAATTAGAGCCCATACCGCGTCCCGTCCTGTCGAGGCTTGGCAGCCTCTCTCAATAACTCTGAGAAGCTTTTCTGGGAGACATATTTATTTAATATAAACTTAAATGGCATTCCTTAAACCACTACTTTACCAGCCCATCAGTGCATGTCCCGCTTAAAATTAGTGCGTGATACCGCCGCCTGGTGGCAAAACATACAAATCTCCACACGCATTTGCAAATCTCCACGCACATTTGCAAATCGCAACACGCAGATCTCTGCTGAGGTAGAAGTGAAGCAAAAGTCACATGTAAAAAGACAGCGAATTGAGAGGCCCGTCTGAGTAGTAACTGATGACTTGTCCGTATAAACGCTTACAGATTTGTCTACGCATTTACAGATTTGTCTACACATTCTCAGATATATGTACGCATTTACAGATTTGTCCACACATTTACAAATCTCAATACACTTACAAATATTTTACACATACAATTCTGATTAGGCACGCACAGAATCTGAATACACATTTGCAGATTTCTGTACACATTCACAAAACTCGGTGCGCATTTACAGATTCTTTTACACATTTACAAATCTGATTACGCACACACGGATTGAGATACAGTTACACAACGCTCCACACACATTTGTAAATAGTTTAGCTACAATAATGGCCCCACAGTTAAGGCAGTGCTGGAAAATAATGGCGGTCACACAAAATATTGACACTTTGGGCCCAATTTGGACATTTTCATTTAGGGATGTACTCACTTTTGTTGCCAGGAGTTTAGACATTAATGGCTGTGTGTTGAGTTATTTTGAGGGGACAGCAAATTTACACTGTTATACAAGCTGTACACTCACTACTTTACATTGTAGCAAAGTGTCATTTCTTCAGTGTTGTCACATGAAAAGATATAATCAAATATTTCCAAAAATGTGAAGGGTGTACTCACTTTTGTGAGATACTGTAGCTGTGCATACACATGGGCCACAGTCGTCTTTTTTATTTTATTTATTTAGTCACAAAGTGATTTGAAACCTCGGTCTCCTCCATATGAACTCTGTATAAATACTCATCAAAACTAAGGTAGAATAAAATCAATGCAAATTAAATGAAACACAATAAAAATTAAAAAAAAAAGCAATTGACAGCCCCCTAGAAAAAAAACCTCCAGTAGATCCCCAATCAACAACTCATGTTTAAGTAAAATAATAGCAAGATTTAGAGCACTTTGTACTTCATTCCAGAAATGAGTTGTACAATATGCAGATTTGCCCAACTCAGTCTGCTCTCTGTCTATTTCTGATAGTCCTTCTGTTTCAGATTTCCTAATATTTTATATCAAACCATCCATTCAGTTTCTCTTTGTTAGTAATTCGCCCACTGAAATTACTCTAATGGGTAAGTGTAGATTTTGATTAGGAATGTTAATGGGGCAATCTTGAAATTCAACCCAAATAATTAGAACTGTACATGTATTATACACTTATGAACATGCAACCCTTAGGTTGGAAGTCAGGATTATAATTTTCACATCTGGATCCTGCAGAATCGGCATATTTTGTAATTCTGAAAGGGCATGGGCTGAATGTTTTTGTTGTTTGTGGTGGTATCCTTTCTATAACAGAAAAGCAAAAGCTCAAATAGCTATTTTCTGCAGTGCCCCTCAAAAGTATTCACCCCCATGGAATTTTTGCACATTTTATTGTTTGACAGCATGAAATCAGAATGGATTTAATTATGAGTTATTGCCACTGATCAACACAAAAAAGATCCAAAATCTTAAAGTGAAAAATAAAATCTATAAATTACTCTAAATTAATTATGAATATAAACCAGAAAATAATTGATTGCATAAGTAATCACCCCCTTCGGTCAGACACCTTTGTCTGCAATTACAGCCGATTTCTGTCCCCATTTAACTTGACAGAGCTTGAGCAATTTTGCATAGAACATTTATCCCAAAAATTGCTGTGTTCAGATGTGCAAAGCTGGTATAGACTTATCCAAATAGACTCATGGCTACAATGCTGACCAAGGTGCCTCTAAATGGGCCATTGGGTTTTTGGTCTCCTCCCTATCCAAGGCACTTCTAGCCTGGGCACGGTTTCCCAAAGCACTGAGATGATCGTAAGATGCACGTAAGTGCCTCGTTATTTTATCGGTGCGTTTCCCGAAAGCATTGTTACTCAAGTGCCACGTAACATTGCTTGTTAATTAACGAGTGTTCCGGACCACTCCTTAGTCCATCTCAACCGATCTTAACAGTTTACTGTTTTTGTGAAATAGCGCCTCCTTCAACATACGAGGAGTGATCGCAAACAGTTAATATTAAAGCAATGGAACGAATAAAATTGATCAAAACAGTTTTGATTTAGACATATTTATTTAGACAAATTATATAAGTGCGTGGTTGGATGTAAATGCAATTGAATGCAATTGGTCAATAAGGATAAAGAAAAGCCTACGTAAAACAATAAATAATTCAGAAAAGGTGTTCAGAATGAACCGTTCAATAATCAAAAAACTCCGCATCGTACTGGTACTGTCTTTGATGGATAGGTGCTGGTGCCTCTACCTCGTCAAGAAGAACATTGATTTCTGCAGCTCTGAATGCCTATTTGCTCTTGTGTTCCATTTTTATTCCAAACAATTAGAATTGATTTTTCCCACTATGCTTTATATTCCTAGTTAACCAAGCTTGATTGCTATGTGACAAAACAGTAACATAACAGTAACATATTCTACATATCTACCGGACGAACTGATAATTGGATGTCCCGTGATCTATTTCCGGAGATATGATTTTGATTGGCTGAAGTCCACCCCATTGGTTGGATACAATAGTTTCGTCCACCATAAATTTAACTACTTCGTTGAGTTTTACATTTTCCTATTGGTGTCTAATTAGTAGTAGAATACATCTCCAGCGATATGCTTCTGATAAGTAATCAAGCTCTATCGAAATACAATAGGCTATATTTCAAAATGTATTCATGGCCTTATTCCATTCCTAGTCCCAAAATATGGCCCAATTCCATCCCAAACAGCCGTAACAGCTGTAACCACCAGGTATGTCGCTCTTTATAATGTCTGACATACGTGGTGGTTTGGGAAACAAGCCGTCTAACAAAGCCCATCTTAAGGCTACGTGCATCGTTAAACCTTCGTAAGTGCCACGCTATCGGGAAACCGGGTTTAGTTTGGCCAGACTGGCAGCTCTAGGAAGCGTCTAAAGCAATTTTTTGTAACTTTTTTATGAACTCTTTTTGTTAACATGACATTGATTTGAATAGCCTTTGATTTAAAAATAGTTGGGATCAATAAGTGTGAATGGAACTAGACCAAAAAATGGAAATGTCATGGAAACGTGAGAGGGAAAGGCTATTTCTATTTGTATAACACACTATGTAGAAGCAAAATCAAGAGTATGATGCCTGCATTTATGCCAACCCAGATAATGTTGACATTGTCGCACAAAGATAATGAATTGATTTAAATGTGTTTGCCAACACTGATTTCTTTATGCTATCTATGCTACCAGTCTAAGCATTTTACAGCCACTTCTTCTAAACCTGAACATTTTTAAATGTTATGCAGCAGAAACCGTCAAGTATATCCACACCAGACTTGAGTAACCACATTGTGGACATGTTACAACACATGAATCATGAAAGATTTAGTAAAATACACATTTTATTGCATCAGACTTTTTGACTGTTGGCCAATGACCACATCCTTCTTCTATTCCACATATTGTATTGCGTTTCATTTCAATTCCCATCAATGCATGAACTACACAAAGGTTTAAATTAAAATTCTCTAATTCATTTTGAAATTTAAATGGAATTGACCCCAGCACTGATTGGGCTACACCCCCATGTAACATATCCACCTTTTAATACAGTCATCAATTTCATTTTAGTCACACGTTATCCTTCTCTCGTTAGTAAAAAACAATGCTGTTTGGAGTTGATATCATTTGGAAGTTATCAGTGGTCACACAGAGATGTAACACTTTGCAATTGTGATAATGATGATAACACCCTGCTGTTAAAAAAAGAAAACATTTGGCATTCTAGCTGGTTTGGTTGGGCGTTACTTTTGACCCACTGCATGATGTCAGAAGGCTGGCATGATTATAGTCCAATGGCTACTCACCTGGTTGAGGGGATGGGCTACCGTATAACCAATATCTTCAATAGTTTCCTAATCCCACCACAATCAGGCTCAGGGACAGAAATGATACAAATGAACACAGTGATTTATCAGACATAAAGTGGGGATTTCAAAAGGAAATTATAGGGACCGCATGGGATTTCAAATAAGGATTCAATGAAACATTGACACAATCCGCACCACAGATGTTGAAAATAGCAAGATGCAAAAATGTGACGTTTTTGTACACAGACAGTATCTGCATATGTGCATGTGGTTTGAATCATCACAGCGTTGTCTAGCCACAGGACTGAAACAGCAGAGAAGTGGTACATTGCCATAGGTTGTTGAGGAAATTGAACCACTATGTTGTTTACTTTCTGCATCTATGCCATTTCACTGAGTCTACCTTTACATTTCAAGTGCACTTTTTGTAGCCATGTCTAAATACTGTAGTACCTTTCTGAAATGTTTAATAAAGCAACGCAGGTCCTACAAACGTTTTTAATGTGTTTTAGGGATACTCGGCTGTCATGTTCTCTTGCTCTGGTCATTTTTAATCTGATAACAACTCCCCTCAGACACAATTTCCAAACACTGTATACGGCTTATTGTTGTAAATTTGGCAGAGAGATATTTGAGTTTTTTTGAAAGACAGTGGATGAGCTATCCTTCCTGACAACATATATTGCAGCTGGTTACAGTTGAAGCAGAATATTATGAAAGCACCTTGAACCCACTACAAAATAGTGAAATTAGATTAGCCAGACATGTCTTTGATAAGACTCATCTTCCAGGGTTGGAGATCTACAAAACCTAGCAGGGGATTTTTGCTTGCCACAAACAATCTCTCTTGACTTGGCTTCCGGTGTCCCGTCTCTCAGTGGAGACTGGACTGAGTGGAAAGGAAAGACCAAACCCTGTGGTGTTTTATTCAGGCTCAGGAGATGATGAAGAGAATTATTGCTCATTACAGGATTAGCGGTATCCAAAGAATGTCTCAGAGGACGGATTGACGTGGGTCTGGCACTGTGACATCCCAACAGCATAGATCATTGGGGAAGAGGTTTCTAGCTAGCAGAGACAGGCTGTCCCAGAGAGTCAACCCACCCACCCCCCCATCCCCAAGGCAAATTGCTTTGTCATATCAATGTATGGAATTATGCATCATACGCTAAGCATGGGTCGCTCTAATCATAAAGTAATTATCCACAGCTGACAAATGCTCTGCATGACATAGCAGGCGACGTGCTGTACAACGTTATGCATTCTAGACAAGTGAGCACTTGCTGAAACTCTTCCGTTGCACATTAAGAGGACATTTCTGTGCAGAGCCATCACGTCTTTCAGTCAGCAACACCTAACACAGCCAATTCTTAGACCGCAGTGAGTTTATCACGGGGCACTCAGTGAAAATGTTTCCACAGGATTCTACTATCCTGCTTAGTTATGTGTGCAGGAGGCATAAGTGGCTATGAGAGGTCCTATGGTAATTTAAAAGATACCTTAGTGATAATAAGAAAGACGCCCGACAATAAAACCATTGAAAATACGGCAGCGGGGCTTTTACCCTCGCACTCCCCTGGCCATACAGAGAGGCTCTAAAGCAGCGCGGATAAAAGAAATTAAATTGCACTTTCTCACAGAAGCAGTGCTCACCACAGGCAGACGCGGCTTCAGAGCACCCAACAGCAGAGGCGCCAGCAGAAGCCGCACAAAGAGTAGCAGATGGAAAAGCTATGACAGCAGAGAGAGGAGATGGATTCAAAGTGCTGAACAATTTGCCCTTACCTTTCCAATCCCGACAGATGATAAGGTATGCAAACAGCGCCCTGTGATCACAATCTCCCTCTTCATTTTGCTCTCCCCCTTATGTCTACGGCTGCTTCCAGTCCACCTCAGTGGAGTCCGCTCCCCAATCCACCAGGTTGCTGCCTCACTTGCCTGCTGCAGCTCTAGAGTGGGGCTCTGATTGGTTGACTAAACACACACACACAAGCACACACGCGCACACACACACGCGCGCGCACACACGTGCGCACACACGCACACAGAGACACAAAGGCTCATGTAGACTGACACACACAGAGATAGAATGTAAAAGCATCTGTGTGCCTGTGTATATCTCTCTCTCGCATGCACACACAGACACACGCACATGCATACACACACACACACACACACACACACACACACACACACACAAGGAGCCACATGCAGAGTCATCTTAGCATTTTCATCACATTTAACACTCTTTCACACACACACACACACTTTTTCATTCTCTCTCTTTCTACATGTGCTGCATCAGGGACTGAGCTAAGGTGTAACAAGCTGAAGGCAGAGGGCTGAATTTGCTTCAAGGCGAGTGTCACTCCTAAAGGAATCCTAATTAATAATATAGGACTGAGGAGAGTGAGGGGGAGGGAAGAGTGATGTGCAGAAAAGAGCAGGAAGCCCCTCCAGACCACAGGATATTTTAACTGAGATCAGAATGTACGTGTTGTCACATGAAAAATGAAGGCGAGTAGTCCAGGAGATAAGCTCTCGAACAGACTGATGCGTTTGAGCCTGTGTAGAGGCGTGAGCATAGGAACATTCGTATACATTTTTGCGCTGCGCAAAACATTGTCAAATTGTTTGTCAAGTTGTTTATTTTACCAAAAATGTGTTAAATATATTTACCAAAACCAGGTTTGATTTGCATTTATTTTTTGTAGCAAAATATGGGTCAAAAATGTTCAGGATGTACACAGTTTACAGTATACATATATGGCCCACAACACACAGGTGGATTCATACACAGCGTCTCATGACCAGTATGAGAAGAGTACCAGAGAAGGGGTGAGGCCTCTGGCCTTCTCATTCACTGGATTTTTTAAGGGAGATGTGGACAGGGGAAGCAAGGAGAGATGCTTCCAGTTACTGACAACTTGGAACAGCGCATCATGTTTACTAATGGATGTGTACTAACGAGATGATAGGCAGGATTCACTGACAAGTGACTAGTAAGCACGATTCATGAGGTTTAATGCCTACTCTCCATTGATATATTGAGAAAAGGTACCTGGGAAGATTAAAAAGTTACCCTGTCGTAAATGAACAAGAATTGTCGCAAAAAGTATTTTACATGAAGTTTGATCCTGGCCACCCAAAAATATAGAAATGTATTTATATATAACACATATACATTTACAGTTTTTCACAATTGCTAAGACACATTTCTTGAAACCTTCACCCATTTTTTCAAAACTTTAAACAGATCCAAATCTTCAAAGTACATTCATAAAACCCCTGACTCTTCTGTCAAAATCAAACACTCACCTCAAAACCATTTCATCTGTGCCCAAAATCAAACAATGCTTTCAGATCATACACACAGCTAGTCAATATATAAACACTACAGAGCTTTCATTATACACTACATGAAAAAAAATGGAGAACACAGCGTGAAGGGGAAGAAGTTACAGATTTTTTTTAAAATTGTAAATAGTAAACACATTTTGCAGTAAATAAAGTATAATAATCACAATTTAGTTCAGTGAATATCACCTCTTACACATACTCTTCCTCCTCATCAACCACCTCTGACATGTATTCTTTCCTCTGCCTCAGACCTGTGCCACCTGTGTACTCTGAACTGAGTTATATTCAGAACAATTTGTTTGATCACATCATTAGAAACAATTGTGAACTATTTTGCCGCCATTTTGCCGCACAAGTGCATCACAGTACGAAATGTAATTTAGTGAAGTGAGAATGTGCTTAGAGTTTTGCAAATCGAGTGAATGCAATTTGCAAAGGGTGTCTAAATAACTGAATTTGTTTTGCCAAAAGAGTGAGTGATTCGACAAATGGGTTTAGGCCTCTGAGAATTTGGTTCAGAGAATGGGGTAGTGTTTTAGCAATTCAGAAAAACGGTAATATCAAGCAACAAAAAGTCACAGTATTGTACAGTACACAGGAATGGAGAGAAAAGAAAACCTGAAACCTCAGGCAATGTCCTGCCTGTCATTTTGACTTGACCACATGTTTTCATCCACATCACAAATTATGTGTTCGCTGGCAAAGCAGCAGGGGGAAAAGTGCCTAGCATGGCGGATCCTTCCATCGCCAAGCTGAGAAAAAAGTTTCAATTGGATCGAGGAAGGGGGAATATGGTGGAAGGAGTAGCATTTGGATCTGGGGTGGTTTGTGAGCCTGGGGCCCTATGTTGTCTTTCTGGGGATGGGAAAAAAGGTCAAACACTGCATCAAGGACTACCAGAAGGAGTGCTGTGTTATAAGGGCCAGGTGTGACATGGTGAAGGACAACCCCCTGCTGACTGGCAGTAGCACCCATGGTGATGTTTCCACCCCTTTGGCCAGGGACCTCCCCCTTGATGATTTTTCCACCCCTTTGACCAGGGACCTCCACCCTTGGTGATGTTTCCACCCCTTTGGCCAGAGAGCTCCACCCTTGGTGATGTTTCCACCCATTTGGCCAGGGACCTCCACCATTGCTCTGTAGCCTTGGTTCCTTCCCCAGCGCTGCCTCTTGGTCAGAATGAATCCTTCCTCCTCCTCTGTGTCTTCCCTTGCCTCTTCCCCTTTCAGCTCATTGTTGCTCCATTTTTCCTGCACAATCATGAGTCCTTGTGTGCCCTTTTTTATTCTTGACAGAACGAACAGAACTGAGTGAACAATTTGGTTAGTTGGGTTTGCACAGGTGAAGTGTGTTGTAATGCATTAGCACTTTGAGGTTTGTCTGGTGACTCATGTATTCTCACAAATGGCACTGGTGTTTTCTCAATGACAATTGTGCTCACACGGAGAGTTATGTGTAGTGTTTTGCAACATGAGTGAACTGGATTCACAAATTGAGTTGGATCAACTAGAATGTGTGCTTGGTTCCGCAGAAATGGTTCATGGTTCTGGGAAGTTGAACTTGAACATTTGATCATTCTGGGTATGCTTTCGGTCACAGTGTATAAACAAATGGGAAAAACTGTAAACAAATTCTCCAAACCAGTACATATAGATCCAACACCAGAGAAGCCACGACACAGCACGTAAAATACACTTTTATCATTTACTTAGGTGGCGTTAAAGGACAATCCAAGGCTGTTGAATGTTTTTTTGTCAGCGTGAAAAATGGAAGTGCCAATACTTAGACTTCAATACCAAATGAAATCTTATCTACTGTACTAGTGGGACGGTTGCGCAAAGTATTGAAGATGCAAGCAGAGAAATGTGAATGTGATAAAACAAAGGGCTTATGGGAGAGAAAATAGGTTTACATACCAAAGCCCCGAAGTCACCAAACCACTGTCGATGCACATGCCATCCATCATCTGTTCCCCAGCATCCTCCACATAGGCCAAGGATAGGGAGGTGATCTATCTTTTCAGCCTCATTTATTTATTTACCTCTGTTGGTGTTATGAGTGGCCCTGTTGGTGGGCTCAGGTTGAATTATGCAATCCTTTTCCATGCAGTTTCACATTGGGTCAGGATAGTCAATTACAGCCATTTCCGAAGATGTCAGATTAACAGACACGTGATTCAGCCATACTATTCGCTGTATATCATACATTTGTCAAGTCATTTAAAATATAATGGTAGATTTACACATTTTCTATCACAGTAAAAATACAAACTTGTTATGAATTAATGCTTTTTGGACAGAGTGCTTGTCATGCTAGATGACAATTAAATGTCTTGAACATATTTCTGGTACACATAATTGAACAAGAGGGTTGTGCTTCTGTTTTTAAAAAAAGGGGGAAACGATGCCAACTACATACAGTATCACAGAATAATCGCTCATCAAATAAATCAATGTTTAATGCAAACTGGTTAAACCAAACCCTTGAGACACAGTAATTCCTCTACGATGAGTGGACCTGACAAGGTCCCATTATGCACTATCTTAATTTGCCATCAGTGTTACATGGTGTCAGGGACTAGTTCGCCTTAGAGGAAGACATGAATTACATTCACTGACTTAAATCACAGTTACAAGACATTTGAATTTTAGAAGTAAAATACGGGAAATCACGAAGAAAGAGAAAGAATATACAGAAACATAATACTATCAAAGTGGTAAATGTGATCCATACTATGTGATATTTGCACGGCAGGTTCAGTAGTTGGTTGTATGTATTATGCCTCCGCATCCATACGACCACATAAGGATTCAAGAAACTGATTGAAATTAATACATTACAATAAGGTTCAGTGATGAAGGTTTTCCATCGTGGTAATTTTCCACCCAGAAAAGGATTTTCCATCCTTCCAGGCAGCTGACAATTTAAAAAGAGTGGGACATGCACATGCTCGAGCCTTCTCTTATCTTTAGAAATTGTGGATAAATGTCACATTGAAATTCCACAGTTGGGCATTAGTCAGAGATGACGGATTGGCACTGCTACTGGTCATTTATTTTCATAGCTGAGCCAGTGGTGGTGTGTGACTGAGATTACAAAGGGGGTGGCATTCATCTGGGCCAGGCAGTCACTTTAGTAGGCCAGCAACTGCAGCAAGGTCAACATCATGGTACACTGAAACAAGCAGGGGTGCAAGTAATCACATCCTGGTGTCTGATATGTTGCAGCAAAAGAAAAAAAAAACAATGTGATAAGAGATAATTTCCTATATTGAGTTTATAGTACAGCACATATAACGTTAACTTGAATGGCAAACGTGTGTAGTCTAATACTTTCATTACTTAAGTTCTATGCCCATCTGATTGTCCATAAAGTCTAGGGAGCAGTTCATATTTTTGTAGTCCTGTGTTAAGACACTAAAAGATCCCTGGGTTGAGATTAACTTCAGTATCCTTGAACACAGTCGGAGAGCTGGTTGTTATGTTTAAATGGTTTAAAAGGTTCAAATTGACCCTCCTTATAAAGTAGGTTCAAGTCAAAGATAATTTACTGCCTCTCTCTATTGCAAGCTAAAGTAATGTAGAAGATATTATCAGACATTTTGTGAAAACGTCTTTTAAAGTTAATAAAGTTATTTTTCTTTATACTGTTCCACTCGCTTGGAGCACTTGAGTGTGCCGCTTATATCACATAGAGTTCTCATCATAATTTCCCCCTCTTCTTCACTCAGCTTCATATGCTTTGTATTCCTCTGCATATAAAAGAGTGCTCGCTCTGCATCTCTCCTCAGGAGTTGGCTACAGTTTGCTTCATAACCCTTCCAAAGGCTCTACATTTTTGGGGACTTTTACAGTATTTCTGATTCCCTGTCACCCTACTTTTGCTCATCCTCTCACACTGAGGTGTCAGATAAATTAGGGAGGGAGGACTGGGCCCTTACAGAGACTTGACAGTCTTTTATCTCATGAGCGTGTTATTTCTGTGGCCACATTTTCATCGCTGTCTGGGATCACCGGTGTAGGTCCCTCATCTATTCCTGTGGACATTCTTACTGACAGGGCGCCTTTCTGAGTAAGTGATAGAGTGGCTAAAGAGCAGATAACTGGCAAGCTGCATCAGTATCAATCTTGTTATTCTGACTGGGTGCTTGGTAAGTGTACCGGAGATGCTAAAGCTAACAAGGGTTGATTTCCATGTTGCTCTGTTTCTCAATGTGGTTTTACAGACTCACCTGATGTCTGTTTGGTTTTGCTAGGGATTGTGTAGCGTTGGATGGGCGTCTGTGTTGGTTTTGTTAGACTTGCTCATCCCAAACCTTCTTGTAAAAAACCTACCTTAGAATAAAGTGAATAGTTACTGTTTAGGGAGATGAGTCATTGATGGTGATTGGAATATAATCACTTATACATATGCACCTGAATGTTCGTGCTAGAAACTGATAAAGAATCCCACAATTCTCCTGAAGCACCCAAGGTGCAAAACAGGAATTATCATACTTCTCCATTAACTAACATACTGTACAATTATGAAGCCTAAGAAGTGATCTTAGAGTCATTAAGACATCAAATAACATTCAGAGGAGAATCACTGTCAGTGTTTGAGAAGTAAAGAAAATTAGCAAAAATGTAGATACAAGATTTTCATTGGACGGCAATGTGCTTGACACAGAATTTATTCTTAGACCACATCACTGTTAGTTTATCCTTGGAAATGGGAAATGTGTGTTACATAAACACCAATTTGGATTGTTGCTGAAATGACAAGATCGATTTGGGATTTACTTTAGTCTAAATGTTAACTCTGCATATTCTAACTTTGGCTGAGCACAAGAATAGTGGGCCATAATTGCCTGGAAAACTCTGGAGGAAATGCCTTAATATAGAAATGCTAGCGAAGCTGCCAAAGGTGGACTGAAACAGTGTCAAAAGCAACAGGTTGTGTACCAACTAGACCAGGCCAGTAAATTATGGCTGATTCCACAGAAGCATCTCAGCATCCCAAAATAAAGGCAGTAGTTTCCAAATCTAACCTGTCCCTCATGATCTTGACCATACCTAATTACAGAAACCAGTCCCAAATTAGCCATTTCAGTCAGTCACATTTCATAGCTGTTTAGAAAAGGGTTCTCAGAGTTTTTTTTTCACTCAAATCTATCCCAAAGTATTAGTTATGAATATAACATGCTAAATGACAATATAGATCAAATGTATGTTTTATATGCTGAAATACATTTCTCAAACATGGCAGTACCGATTGCAGTTGAAAAATAATTATGAGAAGAATATATTACCATAATTCCCCATTTATAACCAGCATCGTGTATAAACCACACCATTAATTTTATAGCTTTGTGCGTATACAAACCCGAGTATTAACCACAGCCATTTATAAACAACATTTGCCTGGAGAATAATGACTCGTACATACATTGTACATTAATAGTAAACATCTGTCATAGGGCACTACCAAAATTAATTTGTTGAAGAATAAAAGATGTTTTTGAAAACCCTGTAACGCCAATTGTATCATATTTGCTACATGAGTTTCTGACACCTCTACGTCCTCAAGCAATCATCTGTGAAAACATTTGCCAGTGGAAACAGTTTGAAAAATGTAAACTTGTGTATTAGCTGCACCCATGTATTAACCGCTGTGGTTGAATTTGTTTTCAAAATCTGTGTATAAGCCGTGGAAATTACAGTAATTTTTGTATAAACAGGAAATTACGGTAACCATCTGTGAATATTCTGTGAATAACAAAGTTTTTGAATGAAAGTCTATGTCCCAAAAAGTCAGTTGGCAGTATAGGCAAATGTACTGTATATTGTCAAATTCTCATTTTTGTTACAATATTTTAGAGCAATAAAATTTATATACAGTATTTATGCCTACGTTCAACTAGTGAAGGTACATTTCTGAGTAGTGTATACAGTATGTACACTGTAAGTGAAAATAATACAATGGCAGTGTGTGATGCCTCGCTGTGTACACTATTCAGGATATATTTCAATATAATCAGACTCCGTAACATCCTTAACAGATAATGAAACATGCATGAACGTTTATCAACCTCTCAAAAGTAATTACTAAAAATTCCAACCTGTAAAAATGTAACTGTTTGCATTTAACCAAGCCAATTCATGTTTTAACGTGACAAACTCAAATGTTTACTTTATTGTTGGTGTCATACTGTAAGACATTGTGATTGTTTATGCAAAGGTAACATCAGAACCGATATGGTCTAAAAATGTTGCTGACATTCTATACAAGCGCATCATATTACAACTGCTATGTCTGACAATGATCCACTTGTGATGATGATGATGATGATAATTGTCAGAGTTTACAGTTTAAAATATAATGAATCCCAACAGAAATATGATACTTTGACACAATACAGAATCCTCATTTTCCACAGGAGACCTTGTAATATAAATGACAGATATTTGTGTTGAAGGACTAGGGTGATCAATAATGGAGGGAAAAATAGGTCAGCTTACAGAGAATGAAATGCTTTATTGACAAAGACAAGTGCAAACATAGCATGGCGTCAAAGTGAGCAGACAAATCAAGACACTCGGCAGAGACCTCTAGTATGGGTCTATCATTTTCTCAAAGCCTTACTACCTTGTTTTAATATCTTTTATACCTGGCTAATACTATCTGTTGCAAAACTGGTTACAGGAATCCTCACTACAGCTTGTGTATCAGCTTGAGTTTCAGACCATATTTGGCTTTGTTGTCAGATGACAAGCTTAACCAATACATCAGTGTTGTTGTTATAACTCCATGGATACAAAGTGGCTTGTTAGTTGCTGAAGTGAAACAGCTCCCTACCTCGAGAGGTAAATGCTCTCCCACCCAGACCCAACGGTCTCTCACAAAGATAAAATTTATTTAATTTAACCGCCAGAGGAAAATTTTTGTTTTCGAAATGCTTACTGTCTGCAGTGTCTAATTGTGCTTGCACACAAAGCAGGCTAAATGAATATGTCATAATGGAAACATTGTATATCAAATAGTAAAACATATGAGATATTTCTGTTGAGCAACAATATTATCAATAGTTTAGCATTTATTAAAATAAACTAGTGTATTCACAGTATTACATATTCATGTATGGGGCAGAACCTGTTTTAAAAGTAGCTAAAATGTGTATGGCCAACCCAGCAAACATGTGATGTTCTAAGGACGTCCAGGGTATCACAACACAATCTCCTAAAAGTCTGGGGACGTCCTAACAAGTTTTCATCTCACTGCAGAATTCCTACGATTGATATTAGGGGACAATGTAAATAAAAATACAAAAGTGAAAGTCAACCACATGATTGTCATCATTGTAAACAATTTTCAACATAGACAAACCAGGTATAAAATGCACTTCATCGTTATCTGTAACAGGAAAAACACTTATGCTGGGCAACCCCTTCTACTAGAGAGTTAATCTATTTACAGTTAAATTTGGTCTACCTTCCAGGTTCTTAACCAAGCCTAAGCTGTATGGGGGTGGACAAAATAAAGGAAACATCTAACAATATTTGAAAATCAAGGACCTAACAAGGAGTAGTGCCACCATTTCCCTTCAGTACAGCTCCAGTCGGTCTTGGGATGCTGTCATGTCCTGAACTGTGTGTAGTTGGGTATTTCACCATTCTTCAAGAAGATAAGCCTCCAGTTCTATGAGGAATGGAGCTTTAAATCTACTACACACTGCACTCCGGGACTTTCCATAAAGTTCCAATGATGCTCAGATCTGGTGATTGGGATGGTTGTGAAAGGTGTTTTACATCATGCTGGTGTTCATAAAACCACTGCTGAATTTGTTTAGCAGTGTGAATGGGGGATTGTCATCCTGGGGTATTGGAACGTCATGCGGGAACAGTGTTGGCACCACAGGGTGCAACATGTTCTTTAAAATGGCTTGATTAATTTTGTCGTTTATGCAACCCTGTAGAGCAATCATCAGAACCACGAGATGGCTGCCCATACCATTACGGATCCCTCAGCATGTTTTACAGTCGGTAGCAGAAATTGTGGACTGAAATCCTTTGGCTTTCTCCAAAACGTAAACCTGTGTAATTGTAGGAAATAGGGTGAATGATGACTCATCACACCATTATTCTTTCCATTGCTCATGGGCCCAGGCTTTGTGCTCCTTACACCAAGTTAGGCATCTTTGTGCGTTGGCTTTGGATACAAACGATTTCTAGGTTTATGAAGCGCACATACAGTTTTGATTAAGACTGTCACAGAGGTGATGATTCAATCCTGTGGTAATTTTCAAGGCTGTGATTTATGACACTGAGCAACTGCCCTGTTAAGTGTTGATCCATCCCTTGGTTCTGCTTTGACTTGCGACCACTGTTCCTCTTTGCAGATACGATTTGTCCATGTTCTGCACATGTTGTCACGTTGTTAGAGAATGTTCCCTTTGACACATTGAATACTTTTGAGTTGGTTTTGTGACCACTGCATCGTCCACCCCTTGTATATATGCTGCTGTATTAAGATAACTGAGAACTGGAATGCGTTATAAAATAAGACTATGGCAGCCATGTTTGTACTCTTTCTTAATGTTGTCCTCTGAAGATAACTTAGAAGCCATCTAAATTGATGAGTCATGTTCATGAGCTCCTTTCACTACAATATGCAAGGTTGTGCTGTCATTCTCATTAAATTTTCATCTGCATTGCTTCTATCCCACCCCACATCTCTGGCAAAAGGGTTTTTATTGGCTGGTTTGAGGTTACTGGAATTAGGATTGGTCAATCATACTTCAGTTGTTAATGCTATTCCATTATAAACCGCAACACCTGTCAGTACATCTTCATGATCATTTTCTTCATGAATCTATTTGGTTTCCCTGTCTCTTACACCTTACGATAGATTGCAATAAATGAAAATGAACTGCCCTTGTCCTGCTTAACTGTCCACAGAGATGGATGGTGGTTTAAGAAATTATTTTTTCATGCTTTATTTTGTCTGAATGTTTAGGTTGTCAGTGCTTTGTCAATCAAATGTAATGGAGGCCATAATTATAGCTTGTATAATGTCTAATAGTTTAACAAAGTTATTAAATCATATTTCCTCAGATATTTTTATTAACCTTCCTTGATTTTAGACATAATAAAAGCATTTACACATGGCTTTAATTAAGCTATAAAATACTACATATGAACAGTATTTTAAACAATGGTTGATTTAAAATTTCATCTTCAAGGTTATAATTCATGTAAGATTAATGTACTGTACCCATCTAAACCAATAATCACATCTATTTGGTCCTAATTCAAATTTTTCTATATTTTTTGACAAACCGGAAATCTGGCAAAAAATAACTCATTCACATGTAGATATTTGATTGCATTGACCACCAAACACAATGCAATATCACTTTTGTGTCATTTGCAGACTTTTACAAGATAACAAATGTTATAATAAATTCAACTCCAACAAAAGTTAAAGAACAAGATTAAGCCTGTAGTTCAGGTAAAGAATTGGATACAACTCCTTTACGTGTTGATATTTCGCAGCATTGTCAACCAAACCAAATCCATTATTGCATTTGTGGTACGTTGAAAAGACCAAAGGTATAATCCCAACTGCAATTCAGATCATTTATGTTATCAACAGATGAAGCGCAGTGATACAAAGATATTACTTTGTAAAAATTATGTTTAATTTGAATTGGATTCTGCTTTGAAATGGTTAAAAACATAGTGAACATACACTTGAGAATCGGAAAAAAAATCTTTTAGTCGGTGAATAAAGATTGAAATCTCAATGATCAAAGGCTCAACCAAACCTAATTACCCACATTACCTGGAATGCCCATTAGCACAGGACTGTAAAGATGGATAGCTGAATATCAACATACTATACTATTCAGATCCTCTTCTGTGTTCATGCCTTAGACTGTCCTTTCCTGAAGGACAACTTCTGAATTATTTTGTGCGCTACAGTAAATGGCAATGAAACTGTCCCCATTATGCTCATATTTTAAACAGCTGCTGTTCTTTAACCGAAAGACAGCTGCTTGATGGGTTCTGGACAGAAGATTAGACTCTTCAATGAGAGGAAGCTGATAGAATGTACGCAGGTAGAATCAAACAGAACCTACACAAAATGGAAGATAAAAGCATTCTCCGGACTCAGCTGCTAATCCTGTTTTCTTACATTTGTAAATGTGTTAATTACAGTGGGGTTTTTCTCTGCTGTCAGTCAATTGGTAGGGTTCCTCCTCAGATGTCAGAAAGAGATTTACACTCCATACTGTCATGCTGAGAACCTGCAACTGATGTCAAATAAAGACGACAGGACATCAAACCCACATCGCTTTTTAATGGTGGCCAACTTCATTACCAGTCAATTAGGTGAGGCCAGAGAACCGCTGCTCACGATTGGTTTAAGAACGCTGTCGATCTCTCTGTTTCAGTGTACACCTTCACCTATTGCCGGACCGATTTAGAACATTCTCCCTGCAGGTCCTTCACATTATTCTACATTCTTCACGTGATTTGAGATCTTGTTGTCTGTCAGAGGTACACTGCCTGAGGCAGTGTGAAACACGATTCACAAGCAAGCCGCAGCTGTCAGTGCTAGTGCATCCACTTCAAGAACATCAACCGACAGAGAAGCACTTCGTACACATTTGGAATGGAGGTTATTGATGTCCCAATGAGTCATACCTGGCTGCGGCAATACCTTACTTCTCAGAAGCTGAGGTGTATTTCCAGCAAGATATTGCTGGGAAAATAAGAAAGCATAATTAAATGTTTTCTATTGCCAGGGGTTAAAGCCACATGTACTTAGTTACAGAACCTAAGTATTTAATAATTGTTAGTTTGAATATTTACCCAATATTTCTTTTCACACTGTGAGTGAAGGTGCCTTCTGTAGAGATTAATGCTTGCATACAAAATAAAGGAATACACAAGTGTGTAGGACACCACCCTGCCAATACACAAACAGACACAAAACACACACAGACATGCACACACATGCACGCACACACCTTTCACTGCCTCAAAACCTTGAAATTATCCAGCCATGCAAAGTGAAATTGATTTATGTGAGCTATCTGGTTTTTACCCTCTGTTGTTTCGTGTTTGATGTGATGTTTCGTGTTTGATGTGCGCTTCATTTGTCTGTCAGTTCACGGACTTGTATTGTAAATGGCTGCTTTCACCTCAACTGCTTCGTCACTAAAGCCCCTCATTAACCACAGAATGTACACATCATTACAACACATACTTTTGTCTTCACCATTGCGTCTTCTGTACATTTCCTCCAAATCTCTCATCAGACAACAAAACAAAAGCAATTTCAAATGAGTGAAAACCCCCCTAAGCTGGAAATGGCTCTCTTGACAGTCACACAAAAAGCATTCGTTAAGAAACAAGTGATTTTTTTTTCCTATCAACTGTAAAATCTTAGAAGTGTTCTGTCCTACCTGTTTCACTTTCAATCAAATCTCAGGGCTCCATCTGAAAGGCACGTGGCTCCTATACCAATACCACATGCAGAGAGGAATGCAATGCACATGCTGAATTCCGGATGCTGTAAAGAATGAACAAATCCAGAGCTCCAGTCACCCGGAGGACCCAGGGATGTGCATTGTCCTCATTTGAGCACCGCCACAAACAGCTCAGAGGAAAAAATGTCCATTACAAGAAAAACGAAAAAAGATACAGAGAAAAAGAGGGGGCAAAGGACAGGATGCCAGCTCATAACTGTCAGTCTTCACTCTCTCCCCCTTGCTCTCGGTCCATCACGCTCTCTTTCGCTTTGTCAGTCCCCACTCTCTCCGCTGTATCGCTCTATTTCTCTCTCTCTCTCCCTTCCTCTCTACCACCTTCTACCCCCCCCCACACACACACATACCGACCCTCTGCTGTGTTATTTCACTCACACTAATGCTGTGAAATCAATTGTGTCAGATGGAAAATAATAGTACTCAACTTAAGAAAAGGAATCAATACGAGGTCCCCCTGTGACACTCCTGCTCATTGGGCACGGTGTTACACGGACACTATAACAAAGGTTAACTATTCTGCAGCCTTCTGACCACTCAAATAGACAAACTATGAGCTAGTAGAAACATGCATTTCAGAAATAAAGGGGGATTGCTTGGCCGGTGCCTTGGTGAGTATTGAAGTCGTTTGGGGAAAATAGCTCAGCAGTTCTTCGCAGTTTGAAAATAAATATATAAATAAATAAATGAATGTTACTTCCCACAGCGTGTCTTTAGGTCAAGTTGAAATTACCATGAGAATAATAATAGCATGCATTGAAGTGCTCTCAGTGTTTGTTTACCCAAAAGGTAGTTAAAAGGCAGCAGGAGTACAAGACATTGCTGTCTCAGGACTGTTTTATTTTTGTGTCTGACTTTCTCTGCTACCTCCATGAATACATAATGATTCAAAAGAATGAAATATGTTCAAAATCTTGTTTCTTGAATTAAGGTTGTTATCATCTGCCCTTTTTTGTCTCAACAACTTACACAACTTCTTCCTGGAAGCTAAAACAACCAATTATATAATTGACATATAGTATAGACTTTGCTCTACACATTCATTGTAGGGTGCTGTGTAGCAGAGTGAGCCAAATAATAGGGAAAGGATTTCAATGGGTGTATAGCCTACTGTATGTGTGTATTGTAGCATATGCCCATCTAAAAGCACTGAATACATGTCTTATCTGGGTCATTATTTGTGTTCTTTCTGAGGACACATATCAGAGTTATAGGGTTTGACCTGAATACAGTCACTATCACTTGAAATCTCTGAAAATAACCTGGCATACTGTATGTAAGAGACAGGGAAACCAAATAGATTCATGAAGAAAATGATCATGAAGATGTACTGACAGGTGTTGCGGTTTATAATGGAATAGCATTAACAACTGAAAGTTCTTTCAAGACTAAAATGCCAAGCATTAAAATACCAAGAAAGTTCTTACAACACTAAAATACCAAGCACTATCTAATATCTGAAAAGTCTGTGGTCTTGTTTTATTGAAAACCACAGCCTTTTCAGATATTAGATTGTGAATCATTCATGTGGAAATTAAGTATTAAAAGGGTGAACCACAAGAGATGCAAATATTATCCCCCAATTAACCTTATAAATCACGGCTATGAATAGACAACATTCAACCATCCTCTTAAAAAGATAACTGAGACTTATGCCGTCAAGATCAATCCTTTTCTACATATTTATTTTTAATAAAGCGAGTTAAATAAAGACAGCTGATGCTGTGCTGTTATGTTATAGAATTTAAGACCGTCAATAAGTAGAAATGCTACCACATACAAATGCATGGCACATTCTTGCCGTTTCTTCAGTGCCTGGCCAGAAAATAATGCTAGAATATCATCAGCTGACCACATTGTTAGGTGGTATACTGTAGCATAAAGGCTTTGGCGATACTGTCTTTGTTCCACCAAATACTATATGTAGTTAGTTACATGGTGTTTATTATTACTATGTTTGCCATTATAGGAAAATTATAATACTTAGGGTTTTTTGCCCCCCTAAATAATTGTGAGTGATTAGATGTGTTTCAGACATAATTATGCATCAAAGCAGTATTATTTTAAATGTATATTTGAGAGTTATACCAAAGATTGGTTAATTGAGCACCTGTCAAATAAAAAAATTAAAAAATCATTGAGTCATGTTTCATAGTAAATATTGTGGCCTTTGTTTTTTGATCACACTAGTGGGGTGGTAGATTTTGTTGTCTCTATTCAGTAGAGCCAGTGGACTTTCAAAAATATGTTTTTAACGACCACAACATTGAAGGATAACAAGGTTGACACATTTTCTCTAGTTTTGTGAAGACTCCAACCTGACAGGAGTCCTATTCCCTTGTCCAGCTGTGTTCCCACTTTTGAAAGGTAGCCTTTTAAAAATGAAGGAGGCAGTAGTTTTTACAGATTCTAGGTGGCTTGCTAGCTAGCTAGTTGTTTAAAGATTGCTAAACAAAGGCTGCTTCCGAAAATTGAAAATAAATTAGCGTAGCCAGTTCAGCCAGGAGACCTGAGTGGTAATTGGTCAGCGACGCATCAACTGCTGTAGTTTACTCCAGTCACAATGTGAGATGTTATACCTGTCTATTTATACCTCAGGTTACTCAGTATAATATGCTGATGGTCGTCCTAGCATGCTTGTTAGAATCCACCCACCACCCCTGCCTCCACCTGTTCGGTTCTGTGTTTCCTTTTTGGGGTGGATTGGTACTGAATACTTTGCTCCCTGCCTATGGGGATTGCTATTAATAATATTACGGTGATGTTGATAGTATCATAGAAACGATTATGTGATGGCCAGGAGTTACCCAAGTGGAGCAGAACCTAATGCCAAGAAAATGCATGTACACTGCTGTGCATAAGTTCTCTAATAAATGGTTAAACTAATACATAGTGTTCTCTGGCTGAACTATGAATTCTGGATATTGTGGTTCACTTTCAACCTGGAAATGTAAATGAAAATTACAACGCTTTACACTACACACCCAACAACAGATGGTTGGCGGGTGGTATCCCAGCATTATGGTCTGTATCAGCTGCTATAAACTTATGTAACAAAGACATTGGGCGGTGCATCAAAGGGGAACTTCTTATATGAACCACAAAGTCAATATAAAAAGAAATTCCTCAGAATATGCCATTTCAAATACCTGAATAAAATACTATAATTTCTTGAGCTCTGCTAATGGTATGGTGTTGGGGTAAAGATAATATTCTGAAATAGTCAGCATTAATATGTTACAGTGGATATATAAAAGTCTACACACCCCAAAATGCCAGGTTCTTGTGATGTAAAAGAATGAGACAAATATAAATCATGTCAGAACATTTTCCACTTTTAATGTGACCTATAATGTGAACAATTCAATTGAAAAACAAACTGAAATCTTCAAGGGGGAAAAATGAAAAATAAAAACCTTACAATTACCTGGTTGCATAAGTGTGCACACCCTCTTATAACTGGGGATGTAGCTGTGTTCAGAATTAACCAATCACATTCAAACTCATGTCAAATAGAAGTCATTTCACACCTGCCATCATTTAAAGTGACTCTGATTAATCACAAATAAAGTTCAGCTGTTCTAGTAGGATTTTCCTGACATTTTCTTAGTTGCATCTCAGAGCAAAAGCCATGGTCCGCAGAGAGCTTCCAAAGCATCAGAGGGATCTCATAGTTGAAAGATATCAGTCAGGAGAAGGGTACAAAAGAATTTCCAAAGCATTA
>JACXGI010009470.1:0-24142 GCA_016801175.1 Esox masquinongy
TCAGACACATACATTCAGACTCTTTCCCTGATAAACCACTGATCGCGCAGATTGACCAATAAGACAGATTCTGAGACATGTCAAGCGTGTCAAAAGGAAACCATCGATAGGAAACCATCTGTCTTTAGTCTTGAACAGAGAAACCTTTTGTACTCTTTTTCACTCTTTCTCTGTCTGTTGTTCTCTCTGTCTCTCTGGGCAATATTTTAATGTACGGGCAGGTGTCAGCGCTAACAGCTGTGCTTTGTATTTTCACTAAAAAGAGTGACGGACACAGGGCATCCAGTGAAAGGGCTGGGTTTTAAAGAATACATTGATGGTGGGTTGAGACTTGACCCCTCAATGGCCAATCAGAACATGTTTGACGGCTACTTAAATGATGAGGTTGCTACAAGTTGCGTATTTACAGTCTCTCATGTAACTCCTCACAATAATGTACATAATAGGATTTATATCTAAATGGTTCATTAGATAAAAATTGTCCTCAAACTAAACATGACAGACCCCCCCTAAAAAAAGTTCACATTTGCACTGAAAAAGGGGCTAGCCCGGTTGCAATATGCCTGGACATGAGCATTTTAAAACAATAAATATGAAATCAAATAAAAGTTGAAAAAAAAAAACATGGGAGGGCTGAAATTCTGCTGTAGAGTTAAGGCAAACGACAATGAACAGACTGACATCAACAACACAGCGCGCCTCAGTTACACCACCAGTGATTTCTACAGCCCCAACACCCTTAAACCAAATGGATGATTGGAGCTGCGAGTGAACAGAGAATGCCAGCGAGACTAAGAATGACATTTGGTCGACATTTGAGTGATGCCGGGGGCTTGGCAGAGAACCGCGTTTAGGGACCGGGCTGGTTCTGCCTCCAGTCTCCACGCTTACGATCCTGTCATATTGAGCTTTATTTGAGGCAGATTTGTCTTGGTGGATCCACAAATAACATTGCTAATTTGAAGTCCTGAAATCTGGGTGCGTGTTTGTGTGTCTTGTACAACAAGTAATAATACACATACTTTATATAATAATAATATGTTGTCTTAATACAAATTGCTCTCGTACGTCTCCCTGGGAAGAAAGTTTCTAGTAAGTGATGCAAACGTAAAATACAGCTTAGGAACCGCTTGCTGTAATTGGGTCCCGTTATTAGATGTTGGATCAGGGGTAAAAGAGATCACAGATGACAGACTGGAAATACTCACGCAGTCTTGGGGTGTATCGCTCCAGTCATTTTGCAATCATAAATGACGAAGCTTCCAGAAACAACAGACGTGCCATTCACTTTAATTGCTACGGGAACCGTCAGGTGATCTGTCGAAACAACAGAAAATATGGACAGGTCTCAGCATATCTCAGGACTTGCGGTGACGTCAGGGGATGAAAGCCAACTCGTGTTTTACACCGGCGCTCTTCGAGCCGTACCTCGGCCTGGGGGGATGTTGGGGTACCGCTCCCGGGGTAGCAGGGGGCATGTCTGAATCTGGGCCGGGCCGTGGTCAAGATGCACAGTGGCTGCCGTGGCGATGCCCAGTCCGTAGTCACACTCCACCAAGGAACCAGCCAGATCAGGGACACTGCCATTTATCAGAATCCCCACATCCTGTTGGAAAGAAAAAGAGGTAGGTGAGGGAGGGAATAGTAAATAGGCATCTAGCCTAGCGATCAGAGCATCTGACCAGTAACTGGAAGGTTGCTGTATTGAATCCCAGAGCGGACAAACTTTGACATTTGTCGTTCTGTCCTTGAGCAATCAAAGTGTCCCTAGCCACTCCTTGCGGCGGGTTGGGTACCTGTGACTCAATCAAGTTGGAAGAAGCCTGTGTTCGCATTCCTTTCCGAGCATAAGGATTTTGGTCTAGACCTCCAGGTTGACCAGTGCCATGACAACCAGAAGGTATCAGGTGTACTTCGGAGGACATGCACATCGTCATCAAATAACCCGAGTCCAGTGGGAGTTGTTGCAATTGGATATCACCAATGTGGAGATTTCTTTGTGTTAAAAAGGACAAATGATCCCTGAATCCCACTGATCTCACTGATCCCACATTCCCACTGATCCCACTGATCTCGCCAACCCCCCTGATCCCACAATTCCACTGATCTCACTGATCCCACAATCCCACTGATCCCACATTCCCACTGATCTTACTGATCTCACTGATCCCAGAATCCCACTGATCCCACATTCCCACTGATCTCGCCAACCCCCCTGATCCCACAATCTCACTGATCCCACAATCCCACTGATCTCACAATCCCACGGATCTCACTCATCCCATTTGGCAGAGGATAGAGAGTGAGACAGATGAACATGAGGATGACATGGCTTTAGACACACTGGTCGGACAGCCAAGTGCGGCATGGTAACACGCCTCTCTGAATTCCATACTATTGTCTTTGGAATAGATCACTTCCTGGCTGTGGTACCGACTTCCTCTTTCCTGCCTGCTGCTTCCTGTTTGGGGCGGCGGCAGTGGGCCCAGCTTCCTGTAGCCTTGAGTGATGAATGAGGAGTAGACAGCTGCGGAACCAATCACAACCAACCTACCCGACACAACGCTGTGTCTTACTCATGTTAACATATCCAACTTAAAGGGTTAGAACTACTCAGTACTATAAATAGACTTGGTACTAACCCTAAGCCCTGGCACCTAATGCACTCAACAACATTTGAATTTACATACACATCCTGTGACAATACAGGAAGAGTTATGATGTCATGTCTGGTACCTTGATGTCCGCGAAGAGGCTAATCTCTGGGGGGGTGAGGGTCATGGACGGACACTGTTGGGAATTGTCCCCCATCCCGATCCAGGAGCGCGTCAGAGACCCCTGGGTGCACTCTCTCTGGGTGGAGCATCTGCACATATAAAAAGACCGTGAATATTGGTAAAGATGTATAAATCAGACGTTTCTAACTATGTTTGTTTATAAACTCCCTCCGTGGAATGACAAGTCAGAGTGAAAGTAATTTGTAGCTGAACTATTGCTAACTGTAGCACTGCTTCTTAAAACAGCTCTTCCACTGACAATAGCAAGTGAGCTTGACATTGCAAATTCTGCATCCTCAGTTTTCCCCACTACCACTAGTTACACTTTATTTCGTCCCAATTTCCATCTGTTGATGTTCTATTGACAGTAATACTATCAACAAACATTTAACCAACTATCTGTCGATTAGCAACTGCTTTTCAAGGTCAGAGTTAGCTTCAGGTTTAGTGAAAGGGTTAAGGTTAGGGTAAGGGTTATGGTAAGGTTCATGGTAAGGTTCAGTAAATAGTTTGTAAAAATGTTACTGATAGTCAGTAGAGCTTAGACACTGTAGAGCTTAGATCTGTAGAGCATCTGTAGACACTTTCAGGGACCCTCAAAATAAAGTTCACTTTACCCGTCAGTGAAGTTAGCAGATGAGTGTGTATTTTTGTCCTCATTCAATCTCAATGTAGCATTCAGTGGTCTGTTTCCTAGAGTTTCCATCAGGCTCATCGTGTCATTGTGTCACATGACAAGGCCTGGGCTGTCAATCAGTAAGGACACACACACAACATACTGTTGTACTCCTGTGCCTCTGGCTCCAAGATCAGGGGCCAGCTAATGTAATTAGCCACCGGGACAAGTCTTTATTTATTCATGCATGTGTGCAACTCCCTCTGTGTAGGCTACATGTGCGCGAGAGACAGAATGTGGGAAAGTAAGCATTTATCAGGCAGCGTAGGCTCATATTATGACTACTGATTCACTAATAAACAGCCCCGGTTCCCTACAAGCACAAGGCCCGGCCAGAACTGCTACAGAGCGTGATAAAGGAAGGACACGTCGACCTCTACCTCGAGATAAACTAGAGGAATGGCGATCGCTAGTTAGAATCACCACCATGTAATGAAGTGGGCATCCCTGCGTTCCTACGACACTTAAGTACACATTTTTCAGAACAGACTTTTAAGGCAGTGAATGGATGTTTGTATGCATATAAATATGCTTCTTACTGTGGGTGTGTGTGTGTTTCATGGTGCTACGGGACCAGAAAGGTCCACAAGGTCATCTGCTCTTCTAAGAATAGAATGGAATAGAAGGCTCTGCAATCCAAAAGAAATTCCCTTCACACACACACACACACACACACACACACACGTAACTCAAAGAACAAAAGCAATTCTGACAAACTTAATAGCCTCTCTGGAACACACAAACACTTAAAACCAAACACACAGCACACATTGATGAGTAAAGAAATGCGCAAACACACAAACTCTCAGATTAACTCAGATTAACCCATTGAGAGTGTTGGGTCATTAAACATAAGGTCGACAGTTTGAATTCCAGAGCCGACCAGTTCACAAATGTTTATTCTGCCCATGAGCAAGACAGTTAAGCTTAATTGCTCATAGGTTGTTGCTGTAACTATCAATGTGTTATTTGCATACATACCTGGTAAAATAATTGTAATATAAATAAAAGAACATACAAAGACAGATCAGTGATCAATGAGTGCTTGCCCTCTGTCATACCCAGTGAGGCATAAGAATGGAATTTTCTTACTTCCCTTTCAAACGACAAAACATTAACAACTGCTGCTGCTCAAGGATAGGTTTATACATCATTCACGTCATCGATGAACTCCAGGACATTCAGTCATCATTTACTCAAGTGGATAAACAATGCTCTTCCTTAAACCCGCGCGCGTACGCACACGCACACGCACACGCACACGCACACGCACACGCACACACACACACACACACACAGCTGCAACATTCATCACCTGTCAACTACTTTGCTAAAGCAGTTATGTTACAGCTCCCAGACCAAGACAGCTAGTAAAAACTGTTAAAATATGATCTGAGAAGAGAAACTCATTCCTCACTAAGAATCCATGTCTGGAAGGTGATAAGGAAGACATGATCCGATAAAAATAACGTTAAACATCTTTGAAAGTAAAACTCTGTTGCACACACAGATAGACAGAGCAACAGACAGACACTCACAGGCCGACGATAGACAGAGCAACAGACACTCACAGGCCGACGATAGACAGAGCAACAGACAGACACTCACAGGCCGACGACAGACAGAGCAACAGACAGACACACTCACAGGCTGACGATAGACAGAGCAACAGACAGACACTCACAGGCCGACGGATGTTAAGAACCCCAGACAGACGGGTATTGACACTGGTGGCCGACGCCCAGAAATATCCTCTCATGTCCTGTTTACCAATACAGGCAGTAAGATACATTCTACAGCACATACATGAGATACACAGCGGACAAATCACACCTGCTCAGACTTCACAGGCAGATAAACCCTACTATAACACAGACACAAACAGACCGAAAGGCACATGCCAAAGCATACAAATACAGTTTTGACACACACACACACACAGACAGACACAGACAGACACAAACACACACACACACACACACACACACACAAAGAGAGGAGCAGATTCTCCAGTCATGAGATAATCCTGCAGTAGTCATTATGTTCCACTGTGTCTGTATGAGAGAGTTGGGGGAAACGAATATCCACTCCCTGACACCAACCCCTGATGCCCTGATAACAGGCCCTCCCCCTGGGCACATCTGCCTTCGAGGCCTGGGACCCCGGCCACACAACCAGCAACAGCACAGCATGGCCGCCCAAACACACCACCCTTCATACACACTCATGACATCTGCACCCCGGACCCTCACACTAACACACACTAACACACAAACAGAAGCACAAAGACATCACACACACGCGTAGGAAAGCGCGCACACCCACACACAGGCAGGGAAAGAGGAACACACATGAACATATGTACGCAGACAGTCACGATGACGTGCCTAGAAACACACTTTGACATTTTCTCGTCAAAGAAGCCAGTGTGTGCTCTCCCTCTCACCATCACCACAATCAACCCGTCTTTGTGGAGGTGGAAGGAGAGACACTGAATGGACAGAGAGAGAAGAGAAAAGGAGAGAGAGAGAAAAATAAAACATTGATGGTGTCCCAAATCTGGCAAAATGATTCAATGCGTAATCACAACAGCAAGATTTGTAACCAGTTGGCATCCATTAGAGCACAAACAATATTTCTCTTTTTATTGAATTGTTCTTGTTGTTACAAAACTACAAAGCTAATAATATACTTTCAATCTTCTTTGTCCTTTTAAAACATTTCTATGTGTATTGTGGAATTTCATATTCTTTTATTCACTTTTTTTCCATTATTATTATTATTTTTAAATAATTTCCTCACTTGGTTTGGCAATGTAAACAAATGTCAATAAAGCCCCTTTGAATCAAAAAAAAGGAAGTGAGAGAAAGAGAGAGGGGAAAGAGATGGAGAAAGAGGTAAAGAGAGAGGGAAAAGAGAGGGAAAGAGATCACAGGGCAAGAGATAATTGGAAAACAATCAAACATTGATAAACTCCCGTAAAAGTTAGGCAAAATTCCTCAATGTGCAATCACAGCAACACTATTTGTGACCGGTTGCTATGACAAATAGACAACAAATGGAGCACAAACAACACTGTAGACCAACGTCTGTTTTTTCCCCCATAACATTCAAACTCAATTTGCACATTGTTACAATACTGTGCATAAGTACTTTATAATGACAATTGAAATGTCTCAATCCTGTTTTTATCCAAAATTTTGTCAGTGTAATATTAACTTAGAACATATCAGTGTTTATTTACTTAAATGTTTTATTGTTATTTAACTGTTAGGAAAACACATTGTCCTATTATCCATTTGCTTTAGTAGCATAAAAATGCTATGTTTACCATTTCAATACAACCCCTTCAGTTAAATTGATAGTGAGAGATGGAGAGACCTGTCTTTATCCTTTTAAAAGTTGTTTAATGTAAAAGAAAAATTGTAACGTAAACAAATGTTTCCCATGCCAGTAATGCCCATTGAAGTGAACTGAATTGAGATCAAGAGAGAAAGGAAAAGGCTAAACAATACTGAAAGGATGTAAATTTGACAAAAATTGACAGTAAACTGACAGTAAATCTCACTAATACAAAAAATGGGTGTACCCCAAAAGGACCAGATGCAAGGACCACAGACATAAATTCTACTTAGACATCATTGCCCTGGAGCAATCAAAAAACTACATTTACCTCAGACTAAACATCAACACCACAGGTGACTTAAACAAGGCAGTGAATGATCTGAGAGGCAAAAAGGCAACAAAAAAAAAGCCCAACAGACCCTACAGAGCCTCAGGAGAGCAACACAGAACCAACCAAATAAGAAGAATTATTTCAACTTGATGTGGAGATAGGAAACCATAGGCAGGCCTGACTCGAGAGAAGATTGACTAGGCACACACCGTCCCAAAACATTTGGTGGAATCTAAGCTCCACTTCACCAATCTCCTGCCAAACGTATGACCAGATTAGAGAAACATATTCCCCTCAAATCACCAATCAATGAAGAAAAAAAACAAGATGAAAAAGGCAAAGGGCAACCAGTGTAGCATAAACAGCACAGTAATTGTAACCAATGTTAATCTGTTGATTTAAATTCCTATTTCAGCCATACTTTACCTAGTTGCACTAGACTGTATATGCAGACACTAATTGTATAACATTTGAAATGCCCACCATTTTGAAACTTTTTGTGCGTGTAATATTTCACTTGGAATTTCTAAAGAGAGAAGGATGACTCAAGTTGAACACAAAGAGAAAAGGATGACTCAAGTCAGAGACAGACGAGAAAATGACAGCATAGGAAGAGAGCAAATTAGACAAAACAAACCCGATCAGTAACCAAGAATGACAGACAGATAAATAATGAAAAGAGGCGAGACAGAGATGAAAGACGGTCACACTGTTTTAGAGCCTGTCTCTATTCCTCCATCTGGATAGTGGCCACACAGAACTCTAGCCTTAGTCGACAAATGCCCGCCTCTCTCTCTGTGCCCCCTGGGCATGTCTTTCCTGCCAGACCCCTGGTCATCCAGCACAGCACATCACCAGAACTGTATCTCATCTTCTGATCTGCTTTTATCACCCAACTATAAGCAACACAGCCCTCAGACATATGGAAAGGGGGAGATGGTGAGACGCACATTTATCTTACTACACTCTCTCCTTTCACAGCAGTTACCGTCAAACTCTAGTCTAACACTGCTCCTAACTTTTCCTAATCTTAGAGTAAATGACACAGCCTCTCATAACTAAACTCCTCATTATGTTATGAATTGTGTGCTCCTCCCAAATCTCCCAAATCCACTGAAATCACTACAGATGTCAGATATTATTTTGAGCCATTTCCACACGGCAGGAAAATAATCTGGAAATAATAGGAAATGTTCATTCTAGATGGTACTTTAGCATTTAGCATTCTGTTTAAACTCTGTAAAACACTGCGTGTGCTTTCTTTGCTGTGCAGAAAAAAATCCTGGATGATAAAATAAAGATACTGTATCTGCAGTAGAACATGTAATACACACGACTGTGCCTCGCTAACTGAGGAGTTGTTGATTTATTTAGTCACTGGTTGATTTTGTTACGTCTTTTTTGATTGGTGGATTAATTGATTGACATGTATGGGTGGGAGGGGTTCTTACCTGCTCTCCAGTGTGCACCAACCACAGTGGGCGTCTCCGGCCCCCAAACAGTCACTGCAAGTTCTGTATTGGCCACATGATGCTACCTTGACCCTCAGCAGCTATGGACAGAAGTACACATATACCGTGTTAACATGGGCACCACAAATTACATATTTTTTCCAATAATTGATTGTTTGCCCAATCATGTAAGACTTTTGACATCAGCTCTTTTTCTGAGCAGATGTGAATGGTCAAAAGACTATTGTTTGTTCATGTGGATTGCACAAAAAATTTGGCTAGGTTTCCATACACATGCTTTGTCAAACCAGAAAAGTTGTTTAGCTCTAAAAATATTATAAGTCTTGCGTTTTTATACACACAATATTTCAATAACATTTACTTCAACTTCACTACATTCGTACAGAAACCTTTAGAGTACTTTTTACTTTCCCCTGACATCCAAAAGTACTTGCAAATGTTAAATACTAAGCAGGACAGTGAAAAGGTCCAATTCCCATTTTTATTAAGAAAACTTCCCTGGTCATCCCAACTGTTTCTGACCTGGTGGATTCATTTTCAGATTTATTATTATTACTTTTAATCAGGTCTGAAAGTTGGGTACTTTTTCCACCACTGAAAAAGAAAATTATCAAATAGTAAACATTTTTTAAATTTAAAAACGTACGACCACTAGAAAACACAAAATCAGGGAAATGCAGAAACAAAAGTCTTGATGGGTGTCAAACGGTCCAACTAAAGCAACGTTAAGGGGACCGTGTCTAAACCGGGTTGATGGTTCTAAGGATGGTTCACACCCACTTACATGGTGAGAGGTCATGATGTATAGGTAGTTCCTGTCCATGGGATCAAAGGTCATGATGTGGTGCACTGATTCGGCACTCGGGAGCTTCAGAGCCCACTGATTGGCCACAGTCATGTTCTTCAGGAGGGTCAGCTATAGAGGAAATAAAAACAGTATTTTAATATAAACACTGCAACATAAAAAGTATTTAGAACATAGAAAACAGCAAGTCAAGTCATGATTATTTAGATTTTATCGGATGGTTTTCTACTATTTAAGCTTTTGTAACGGGCATATTTCCTTGTAGTTGTAAAAAGAAATCTATACGATCCTTGTGTTAATACAATTAGTATTTTGCTACACAAAAGCAGACTATTTGGCAGTGCAGATGTGCAGTAGTCTACTTCTCCAAGGTAAGCAGATTCATTAAGTCAACCATCTGTGCTCCTTTCTCTCCTGTGAGAAAAATAACTTATAGTTAATGTCAGCCTTGCTCTCGTTTCCTGTCCTACACCTACACAGTTCCACTGGGCTGTAATTCAGTGCTTAAACAAACATGACTTTAGTCAAATACAGCTCAAATCACCCCTGAAAAGACTGTATTGGGATACAGGAACTGTCTTTCTCTCCCCCATAAAGACGCAGTAAAATATTAAAGTCACTGTAAGTCATGAACAATAAGTGTTAGATTTGAGTAAGAGGGACCCTAATCTTTAATATTCTTGAGCTCCTGTTCCTCACAGAGAATATTAGCACAAAAATACTGCAGAGCAACTGCACCTAAAATAAACAATACTGGCACCTAAAGTGAATACTTGGTACCTACTATATTTCGCCTACTATATTTTAGTCAAGCACTAAGCCATTAAAAAAAAAAAAAAAGATAAAGATTTTTGAATACCCCCATCCACACACACATCCAGACATACGCTCACGCACACGCAAACAAACGCTGTGACTGTGACTTCCTTGTCACACAGACACGGTGAGACAGATGCAAGCGCGTTGCTGTGAATGGCATTGCTTGCCGTTAGACTTTTGTGGCCGTCCTGCCATCCTGACGACACCAGCGCTCTGGCTCCGTGTCAGATACCCACTAGAGACCAATCACAGATCCACACCACTGATGGAGCTAAAATGCGATGATACATCCCATCGCATCGTTTTACAGCATCAATATACTGTCCTCCATCATATTATTAAACAGAGAGCAAATCAGATTAACGTTTTTATCTTCATGAGAGATCGAAACTCATTTTCACAAGGCTTTCATGTCCAAGAACACTCACAACCATACATGCGCACAAACACTTGAGCAGTATCACACACACCCACATGCATGGAAAGAGGCTTGCCAGTAAAGATCAAACATACAGGGTCACAATGGAGAGGCGTCCAACAGACCACACCTGGGCAGATAGCAGGGAGTGGAAAGCACAGCCAGGTCAAACAACAAGACACCTGCTGTATACTGACGGGTCCCACACGGCCTCACTCTCTCTCTGTCTACCACAACATGAAAGACTCTATTCAGCTCAGGAGTACTCAGCTGCCCCAAGCGCTCTCTCGCTCTCTCTCTCTGTGTGTGTGTGTGTGTGTGTGTGTATGGAGTGTGTTTGTGTGATGTGTGTGTTTTGGGGGAGGGCAGTGGATGAGAATGGTGTGTGTTTGTTTCCAATATAATGAAAGGACCTTTTTTATGGTTGAGATAGGGAGCTGAGAGACAGAGTGGTAGAAGGACAATGAAGGAGAAAAGGGAGATAGAAGACCGGGAAATAAATGAGAGGAAAAGGGAGGGAGCCAGACTGAGAGGGAGACAAGGAGAGGCAAGTGAGACAAAGTGGAAAACCGAGAGACAGTGCTGCTGCTGTAGTGAGGGGAAGACTTAGTTAGACAGGTCTGTAATGACTTCATTGAGGGTCTCCTAACTCCAGCAGAAGAGGTCTAACTCAATCTCTCCTGTCTCCCTGTACTCTGTAGCTCACAGGCTGAGCCGAGCTCACAGCCTCAATCACATTACACACACTACAGCGCCATTAGCCTCTGTTATGCTGCTTTCCCCAGGGCTAACACACACATGCTGGGCCGACCCTATGCAGAAGTGACCACGTAGGCCACTAGAGGACCGTCGACCCAAAAATATATTTATTTTGGTGGGGAGGCCCCCTAGGAGCCACTGGGCCCTAAATGGTTGCTTCTGTTAAAAACGTCCAGATATGGGGCCTACAGTCTAGCTGCTGCCACTGATATATATATATATATATATATATATATATATATATATATATATACCCGTGCACATATACACGTGCATATATACCCCTGCACATATAGCACTGTAGCATTGGTTACATTCTGGCACACTCTTCTTATAGCGGACTCTCTTCCCTAACTTTCCCACTGTCTCTCCTCTATCAGTAAAGCAGAAAATGTATATAGTTGTGCTCAAACGTTTGCATACCCTTGGAGAATTGGTAATATATGTACCATTTGCTAAGAAAACATGAGTGAGCAGGCAAAACACACGTCTTTTATTTCTTATGGGATTCACATTCAACTGTAGGTCATAACAGAATGGCACAATCATAAAACAAAACAAAGAAAAAAATGAACTGACCCCTGTTTGCCCCCTTTAGCATCAATGACAGCGTACAGTCTTTTATAATAGTTGTTTAAGAGGCCACAAATTCTTGCAGGTGGTATAACTGCCCATTCGTCTTGGCAAAATGCCTCCAGGTCACGTTTGAGAGGTCCACGTTTGAGATCTTCCCAGAGTGGCTCGATGATATTAAGATCAGAAGACTGATGGCTACTCCAGAACCTTCACCTTTTTCTGCTGTAATCACTGGAAGGTCAACTTGGCCTTGTGCTTAGGATCATTGTTGTACTGGAAAGTCCAAGAGCGTCCCATGCGTAGCTTTCGTGAGAAGAATGCAAATTGTCTGCCAGTATTTTCTGAAAACATGCTGCATTCATCTTGTCATCAATTTTCAAGATTCCCTGTGCCTTTAGAGCTCACACACCTCCAAAACAACAGTGAGCCACCACCATGCTTCACAGTGGGGATGGTATTCTGTTCACTATAGGTCTTGTTGACCCCTCTCCAAACATTGCGCTTATATTTGTGATCATAAAGCTCTATTTTGGTCCCGTCGCTCCAAATTACAGTGTGCCAGAGGCTGTGAGGCATGTCAACATGTTGTCAGGCATATTGTAACCAGGCTTTTTTGTGGCATTGGCGCAGTAAAGGCTTCTTTCTGGCAACTCGACCATGCAGCTCATTTTTTTTCAAGTATCGTCGTATTGTGCTCCTTGAAACAACCACACCGTATTTTCCAGAGCAGCCTGTATTTCTCCTGAGGTTACCTATGGGTTTTTCTTTGTATCCTGAACAATTCTTCTGGCAGTTTTGGCTGAAATCTTTCTTGGTCTACCTGACCTTGTCTTGGGTATCAAGAGACCCCCGAATTATCCACTTCTTAATAAGTGATTGAACAGTACTGACTGACATTTGCAAGGCTTTGGATATCTTTTTATATCCTTTTCCATCTTTATAAAGTTCCATTACCTTGTTATGCAGGTCTATTGACAGTTCTTTTCTGCTCCCCATAGCTCAGTATCCACGTGAGAGCTAACAAACTCATTGACTATTTATACACACTAATTACAATTTAAAAAGCCACAGGTGTGGGAAATTCACCTTTAATTGTCATTTTCACCTGTGTGTGTCACCTTGTGTATCTGTAACAAGCCCAAACATTCAAGGTTATGTAAACATTTGATCAGGGCCATTTGGGTGATTTCTGTTAGCTTTATGATTTAAAAAGGAGCCAAAAAACTATGTGATAATAAATGGCTTCATATGATCTCTATCCTTAAATAAAAACTTTTTTTTTTGCATGATCTGTCATATTTTCAAAATCAATGCCAAAATTTTACAAATTCTGCCAACTGTACATACTGAATTTCTCGACCCCTATAGAATTGCAGGAAATGTGCTGTTTTTTGTTTTGCCCCACCCCACTGCCCCATCCCGCACAAAATTAACTCCAAAACAAGAGAGAAGCCCTAAACTAAATTTTGCTTATGTTTAACGTTAGGGTTCGACCTGCACACACACACAGACACACACACACACCCACACACACACACACTTATTTTCCTATACTTGTTTTGAGGACTTTTTTAGAACCAAAATGTATTTCCATTCAGATCTTGTATTCTCTAACCCCGAACCCTAACACACACAAACACACACAGAGAAAACTAGCATAAAACACAGCTAGATGTACTGTTTGTCCAGCACACACATCCTATCCCCGGGCAACACATACTGCATGCTTCAAATTAAAACCTACACACAAAACACACCATCCCATACTGAGAGATTTAATGCAGCTCATCATTATAAGGCTTGAAGTACACAACCTGGATAAACACCCAACCACTTTCACTAAGTTGCATGAGACACAGTCAGACACTAAATCACATCTGAAACCTAAATATCAGCAACCAGGCCAGTGGACACATCAACACACATACCGTCCTCCCCACCATACATCCTGCACGAAAACAAAACACCCCAAAATCCAATTACCTTCAGAGGCAAGAAAAACAGTCCCCATATCCTGGCAAGCCAACAGAAAGGAACTGTATTTTAAGAGGTCTAAATCATGACCCCCTCCAGCAACATACTTCTAATGTTGTAAAACGTCCCGATTTAATGCAAATGCATAGGAACACAGCTTTCAGACAGGATTTTATTGTTTTTCCTTGGGATGCGGATGTATAGCTCGTGGCGCTCTCGGTGTGGTAGGGGCTCTAGTTTGTCGGCTCAGTCAGAGGTGACTTGGCGCGTAGCTGACACACAATTAAGGAATTTCGTAATTGCAGGAGGGAGTTTTTTTCGTGAGCTGTAGTGGCTGCAGATGTTCTGCAGCTGAGCTCCCCAACTGCCTTGAGACAGGGGTTAAAACCTACACCGAGTGACAATGTTAAACCTCATTTATGGATGACCACCTTCAGAAGCATCTCCGGTGTGTGTCAGTAAAGCAATAAGTATGGAGTTTTTCCTAGCCACTTAGGCTAGCTATCTATTTAAGCACTTTGTGACAACTGCAGATGTAAAAAAGGCCTTATAAAATAAATGTGCCTGATTGATAAGTTCTGAGGTGGTGTGGTATACGGCCAATATACCAGTTAAGACTGTTCTTATGTACAACACAACATGGAGTGCCTGGACACAGCCCTTAGCTGTGGTATAATGGACATCTACCACAAACCCTTAAGGGGCCTTATTGCTATTGTAAACCGGTTTATAATTTTGGATACCCAGATATGGTAGATGAATATTGATTGTAAAAGTGTTAGACTGAAAGTGCGGTGGAAAAAATAAATACATGTAAACTGAATTTTTGATTTATAATGGCTAAAGTTCATTCACACTGCAACACTGTATCCTTGACACTCCACTCAGAATGACATGATGTTCTCTTAACCCTACACACGGTTCCTGCAACTGCTCTGAGGCTCTCACATATGACAGTCAGTCATGCCATGCAACACATCTTAAATATCTTAGAAATTAGCATTTTATTGTCACTTCTGATTGTATTTCTGAATGTACTTTGTTTTCCATTTTCTGTGAGTTTTTATTGTTGTAATACAGAGCTCAGCAGTAAAACAGACATTGGTTTTAGTTGATTTCTCTGTAAAATAAAGGTAAATAAATAAAAATGTGACAAAAGATTCATAATAATGCACTTTAGAGCTCTAAGCTCTAATAATAATAAGAGCACTAAGCTCTTTCTTGATTTTAACACTGCCTCATCTTTATTCGTCGCCTCCAAAATTAACTTTTTCCTTCTGTTTAATCTATTCTGTTAATTTACACCTGACACTTGCCTATGTTATAATTTCCATAATGTTTCCTAAAAATAGAGCTGCCGAATATTTCTGGCATATTCCACTTGAGTAGTTTAAATGATAATCAAAACTGTTCTCTACTCATAGAAAAATGATGTCCATAAAGCAATTCCTCTGACCTTGCGTAGTCGACCAGTGCTGGTGCCCAGAAATACTACAGTGTGGTCATGTACGTTGTCCACGGCAACTGAGCTGAGGCCCAGGGACTCAAAGAGAGGTTTGGCCCTTAGGGGCCTCCGTAGGGCCAGTGGGTGCTGCAGGTGTGCTGCTCCGCAGTCCAACTGCTCCGGTTGAAGCTGACGGAGTGAAAAACAAATGTGATAAGTCTATGTTTATAGTTATCTTCAAATGTCTCAAATACCAGGAGAGACACCCAGGCACGCATGTAGACACTAGGCAGACGGAAAAAGAATCTTAAAATGAATTCCGGTTACATCATCATCCAAATGAAATCTCTTTCTAGCTGAAAAGTCCCACCTTACAAACATCATTGGTTTAGAAGACAAAATATTCACGTCATTGTTAAAAAATTGGTTTAGAAGACTGACTTTGTATTCTAACCAATTAAAACAGAGAGAGCATTGCATCCCCCTCCAAAAACGACCTGCTGCACATCTGAACCACTTCTGTTTATTGGGATTGTGATTGGTGGTGATCTGTCTGAGAAAGGGTGAGTACAGTTTTAGACAAGGTGAGATTTTTTTTAAAACATTGTTTTTAAAGGACCTTGGTGATTTCTATGGGTTGACAATGAGACAGGATTGCTCCTTTACAAAACAAAAAAAAACTTAAATGATTGGACCAAAATAACCATGTCATTACTATAAAAACCTAAATGCTATATCATCTCTAAATCTTAAGGCCTGCTGTGGGTCTGTGATACAATAACCTGTTGATTATAGATCTACGTTAAGCATGTGAAAATGAAAAATTTTATAAAACTCCCCCCATTCCTTTCTAACCCTCTGATGACTTCACAAGGGAATGTTTTAGGGTCTTTTTTGTGTGTAGACTTAGGAGAGCTAAACGCTTGAAGAGGAACACTGTGAAGTTGATATTAACAGAGGGACCTTTCCCACGAGCCTCTCAAACGTTGGCCTCCATGCTTATCATAAATTGTGTATTTGGCTTTCTTTCAATGGAGGGCCTTCAGACACGCTACAAAAAGATCAGATTTCACCGGTCAACTCAACCCCCCAAAAAAACGAGAAAACGCTTTCTTCTTTGGGCAAAGCTGGCTTTCCTCACGATAAAACTCAACTCTAGTCACAGAAAAAAATACAGACAAAAGTCTAGAGCACGTCATGGGATCTGAGGATGTTTATGACCTGAATGACAACATAGAGGTCTCGAGACAGTCTCTCTGTCACGAGCGACCTGTCAATCTCACCACAATGAGAGTATGGAATTTCAATGCATTCTTCACAAGCCGTGAGTGGCATGAAAACATTTCATGACAGGTTTTTTGTATGTTTGAGAAATGGGTACGATGGTCTTTAATGAGGAGGTGACTTTAGAGTGGAAGTATATGTATATATATATGTATATATATATATACACACACACACTACCGCTCAATGGTTTGGGGTCACTTAGAAATGTCCTTGTTTTTAAAAGAAAAATATTTTTTTGGCCATTAACATAACATCAAATTGATCAGAAATACAGTGTAGACATTGTTAATGTTGTAAATAACTATTGTAGCTGGAATCAGATGATTTTTTATGGGATATCTACATGGGCTTACAGAAGCCAGTTATCAGCAGCCATCAGTAATGAGTTCCAAAGGCACGATGTGTCACAAAACAACTCTCAATGTAAAACATTGAAGACATGACTTTGAGATGCTGGCCTTCTAGGCAGGGTTGCAAAGAAAAAGCCATATCTCAGACTGGCCAATGAAAAGAAAACATTAAGATGGGCAAAAGAACACGGACACTGGACAGAGGAAGATTGGAAAAAAGGCCAGCATCCCGGAGTTGCCTCTTCACTGTTGATGTTGGGACTGGTGTTTAGCTGGTACTATTTAATGAAGCTGCCAGTTGAGGACCTGTGAGGCGTCTGTTTCTCAAACTAGACATTCTAATGTATTTGTCCTCTTGCTCAGTTGTGCACTGGGGCCTCCCACTCCTCTTTCTATTCTGGTTAGAAACAGTTTTCGCTGTTCTGTGAGGGGAGTAGTACACAGCATTGTATGTGATCTTGAATTTCTTGGTTATATCACACATGGAATAGCCTTCAAGAACAGACTGATGAGTTTCAGAAGGAAGTTCTCTGTTTCTGGATATTTTGAGCCTGTAATCGAACCCACAATTGCTGATGATTCAGATACTCAACTAGTCTAAAGAAGGCAATTTTTATTGCCTTTTAAAATTATAAACTTGGATTAGCAAACACAACATGCTATTGGAACACAGGACTGTTGGTTGCTGATAATGGGCCTCTGTATGCCACTGTCCATATTCAATAATAAATCAGCTGTTTCCAGCTATAATAATTATTTACAACATTAACAATGTCTACACTGTATTTCTGATGAACTTGATGTTATTTTGACGGACAAAGAAGTGTTCTTTTCTTTTGAAAACAAGGAAATGTCTATGTGACCCAAAACTTTTGCGCGGTAGTGTGTATATAAGGTAATATGTTTGTCCTTGAAATACGTGCGTAAAAAAGTCGATCAATTCATAACTGCTTCTCATAAAATAGCCTCAGCCAATGCTAATATATTTTTACAGAATTATGCAGTTTTTATAGTGGGGCAAAAATATTAATTCGTTTAGGAATTGTTGGTTATGAACGACAAACGAAGATACAAAATGCATAAAAATAACTTAAATCCATTCTCCCTCTCCAACTTGCAGTTTAGACATAAAAGCTTCAGTGTGTCACGTTCAGGAGTTTAAACAGACCGTTCCCATAACCTTCTCAAAATCCTTCATAGAATCCGTGCGCGCTCTTGGGAGCTTCCCGCAATGCTAAGGGGGGAATCATTATTCACTGCCATTCTAAGTTGCCAAAAGCAATACATTAAGCAGATTTATTTATAGTAGTAACTCCAGTAAAACCACAAAGGAAATTTTTTACAGGATGTTTTGCATGAAAATATGCAAACTGGGAAGAACAGACATTATGATACGACTCGTTCCGTGCGTAATCAAGGCTCCTAACTTGACCAATATCAAATATTAGCCTATAAAAAACACTTATTTCCTAGGAAGTCTCAAATAAGTTTTAAACAACTGCAATGATATTGTTTTTGCTTACCACTAGATTCCCTTTCTGGATGCATGCTGCGCCTGAGCCCTGGATAACGCTGTCCAGCACCTGCACATCACTGCTGGGAGAGTTGGAGCAGTTCCTCCGACCCTGGCGGATCTCCTCCTCGATGTCCGAGAACCGAAAGACACAGAGTGCAGACTTTCTGTCTGATTTTGTGAACACTCCGAACAGGTACGACTCCAGACCCTCTCTGTTCCCGGAGTGGATCTCCGCGGGGTGAACAGACACCAGACGGTTGTAAATGTTCCCGTTATATCCACACTGAAGAGGCATTTGGATAAAAGACTCTGTGAGCTTTCGGCTCTCCGAAGTGGATTTTCGGGGGTTCTCCGTGTCAAGGCATATTCTAGCTAGAATGCTGTTTGGCTGGCTGTCCTTGTGGCCCATATTTGCGTCATTGTTAATAGCAATATAAGAGTAGGTCTTTTGAATGAAGGCATGAACGAAGTTGAGTTTATTTTTCTGTTTTGCCTCCTGTTTGATCTTGAAGACGTTATCCTCTGACGGGTTGATGTCATATGTGAACAGCTTAGATAATTCATTTATATTCAGGGAACGAATCGCGATTTCGGGTGTATTCTCGAAGCGCAGGTCCTCCTTGCTGTGGTTCTTGGGGAAAAACGGGGTCCCTGCGCCGGTGTAAGTAGCCCCGACAAGGAGCCGGGTGTTCCCCCCATGGGTTCTGAATATGAGCCCAACGGTGGAGGCATTAGGGTCGTTGGCAGCGATGTTTAGCATGCTGGGGAACACGGTCTTCTCGCCCTGGGGGGGAAACTCCACGGCTATCTGAGAGATGTTTTCCATCTTCCTGAGCTCACAGAAGCCCTGGTACACCGAACCGCACACCACCAGCACCCCCTGTTCCCGATCCAGCTCGAGTAGCTTGTTGAAGTTGTCTGTGAGGGATTTGGGGTGCTCGCAGGGCGCCTGGGGCAGCTGGGGCGCATGGCACAAAAGGTTGTCCTCCACTGGCCCGGTTCTCTTCTCCACTTCCACGCTCAGCGTCCCATTAAGCTGGTACACCGAGTTTACCGTAGCCAGGTAGATTGTTCTACTCACCTCATCCACCACAAAGTTATTGGTCTGGTTTGGAGAGGCGAATGCCTGTTGGATCTGTAGCGCGCTGGCAAGGCAAGGGATGCGTTGGGCATTCCACGGAGATTCCAGCACCAGAACGCCAAAAATCAGAACAGCTATCATCTCCGAAGAAGGCATTTTTCCTTCTGACCGGTTTCCGCGTGTTCTGTGCCGAGGGGTGCATTGAGTTAGAAAATAATGTTGTGTTTGTTCCTACTGCGACAATCCGAGAGGAAAGGCTGTTTCCTGCTCAACGCCTAAACGCGGAGTGACGCGATAAGTGTCGTGCTTCCTTTCCTCCGCGCAGCGCCTAGCACAGCACAGGAGAGTTGAGAGCGCCGAGCTTTTGCTGGCTGCTGCCCTTTTTCTGCCTACAGCACTCCACCCTACAGCCCAGCGCCCAGAGGCTGCACTCACAAATCCCAATTGATTTTTCGCTGTCTTAAACGCCTTCAATTTCGTTTATGTGTTCAGTCAAAGTGTATTGTAGTGATCAGGGTATGCTCATTTAAGACAGTTTTGCGTCATGAATACACACCAAAGCAGAACAATTATTTTGTTCACTATTAGTTGTCTTATCTATAAAACAATAACTCCAAAAATGATCCAAACTAAATATCCGGAGGAATATGAGGGGTAATAGTAATTAGAGAAGAGAATATAGTCTTAAAACCTACAACAGACTAATTCAGATGGCCCAGTTGATGTATTATCCGAAATCAAAGTGGTTCCGCTTCTCATAAGGTTAATGACGGGTGCAACTCTCACCTCCTGCGGCCAATGGTCCCTTGGTCCTCAAATTAGTTTTGCAGATACGCAGAGGGATCCGTCCGCTCGGCGCACATACGGTGGGGTAAGCACCGTGAAAGTGCTACCAGATGGGCATTGCTACTCACCTTTCCGGTTTTTGACATTCACATGTATTTAGCTTTTGGGCTCTGCGCCTCATACATATTTAAACGCAGCACATGTGCAGTTCGCAAAAATGAATGCTTAAACGTTTAGTTTTCACACAAATAGACATGAAGTGCTTCGTTCGTAGCACTGTAACGAGAAAACACGGAGAATCTGAGTTGGAAATTGACAGACAATGACAACGTAAACTTGAAGCGCGTCATTTTGGATTAAGAACTTCTCAGTTTACACGAAACATAAAGTAAGATATATAGCTAACACTACCCCAAGTACTCAAGACCACAGACCTGTAGAAAACAAAAATATATCTCAAATTAAGGAGGAACAATCTAATGTCATGGTCACCGCTGTGTTCTATTGTCAGATTATGTTGGATTATACTACCGTATTCTATCCTTTGGCGGTCATATGGGAGCATTCCTGTCCCACTCATGTCCGTGCGCGCGTCCCATCACCACTTTGCGCGGTTATTTGCGCTGATAAGAACCGCTGGCTTCTACGCATGTTTACGTTGGCCCTAAACCAAACGCATGTAATCGGACAGTGTGAAGGGACAGGAAGTCTGATAAGGAACCAGCTGACGACTGATCGCCATGAAGTAGTCTCCATCACACGCACGCCTAATGCCCCGTGTCTCCATATTTCTGAGAGTTTGGTGGAGAGAGGGGAGAGCCTAGCACGGAGGTCACGACTGTCCAGGATCAGATGTCACTGAAAAGGCGTGACTGAGTGCTGCGCTCTGGTTATGCTCGATTATTCGTGACACTTTATGGGAGCGTGTGCCCATTGAGGGGTAGGCCTATTTGCCAAACGCATAGGTCACGTAATATTTGCAATGGAGCACTGATATAATATTGTTGAATTTAAACATAATTGGTCTGTGTGTGAGCATTTAAGAAAGAGAGAGACTGCGCTCCCGTACATGCCAGACAGCCTGAGTATTCTCTGTATAGCGAGAAGTGGGTGTCTGGCAGGAGAGACAGCTACCACTCCCATCTTCGTGCAGCTCAGACTCCCAAGGATCGGCGCGGCGTTCCGCCCATCCAACCTGTTCCTACCAGATAAGAAAAAACACCGCCACGAGGCAAGCATCTTCAGCACTTCACAGCCTGTCCACCCCATCTGGACAAACAATTTCACATGAACAGTGAACTACAGAGTGGGAAAAACGATACATTATGACAACACACACACACACACACTAAATAAAGGCAAATAACATGCGCATGCACAAACAATCACTCACACTCACACACACACTCACACACACACACACACACACACACACACACACACACACCCCAATTGTATGTTACTTTTCAAAATCCACTTTGAAGATGGTATAAAAAGGCATAATTTAATGGTTTTCGCATAGGCTAGACCACATGACAATTCTTGGCAATGCCACACCAGGCCGTTGGAACTACAAACAGGTGAGTACTGCCATCTAATGGTGTAAAGTATGATCTGCAACAGGACTGATTCAGTCACTCCACAACGCAACAGAAAATATCATCGGCTCTCCTGTTCCTAGTGAGAGGCCCAATAGGACTGCAACTATTTTGATAATCGATTAATCTGTCGATTATTACTTTGCTTAATCGAGTAATCGGATAGAAAAAATAAATTCCCAGAATTAAGTGCAAATGTTTTATTTAAAATTAATTAATGTTTTTTCATCCTTTTACAGTGCCTTAATTCAAACAACAGCTCAATGTTTCCATTGTGGACATTAACGTTAGCTATGCATTCAAGATTAACTATTCCTCAATTAAAAACTTAACTGAATGAATACAAGCCAAAATTAATGACGAATTTGTATTATATTAACGGTGCTGAGCCCTCGTCATCTTCTGTCATCAAGGCTCCTACACATTTTCTCTTTAAATGCTCATTCTTTCTCCCGTGCAATGAGTTCTGCTTTGCAAATTTTGCCACAAATTCTTCAAAGTAAAGTGGTTCCAAACTTTTGACGTTTTTGGTAGTATGAGACTTGCCTTCGATGTAACCTCCGCCATCCCAGCCTCCTCTATCTTTCAAAATGTATTTTTTTGCTGCATCTTGTGTAGACCCAACTAATCGATAGTGACATTCGTTGCCAACTATTTTTATTATCAAGGTTAATGATTTTTATCGATTAGTTGTTGCAGCCCATGTCCAGGGCTATGTACCAAATTTAATGTCTAGGTTAAACAGGGTTGGGGGCATTTCCTTGCAAAGTGATCATACTAGTAAATCAATCAGTGCATTCAAAAAGAAATATCCAAAGCACTATCATTTCCTACACATAGTAAGAATTCTATCATTACTGTTGTTTAGGTGATAGGAAAATGAGGGGTGTGGTAAAAAAGAAATCAGCGACTGGATTGGATCAGATCATCTCCAGCCAGGGTGTTAAAGCCAATTACTTTAGCCACGTGTTCTACTTCTGGCCCAACCATTGGTTTTAACAACAGGAACACATTAGGTTCTGAGTACATCAGAACATTTCGATAATTTAAAAAATGTACAAAACATTGAAACATAGCATTTTGCCAGAGCAAGTAGTTTGGGTAGAAGGGAAACCAATTCATTTTCCTTTCCCGATTTCATCATGCCGGACGAATAACTCTCAATTTAAAATGTTAAACACAGTGGTTAGTCCAAAATTGTGCTTCAATACCAAATGTCTCTGATCCAGACATAGCTTTAAGAATGTATATTTCTATGACTTTGCTTTAAATGACAGCTCTTGTTGGCATATTTGATAAGCAATTCAACGGAAAGAAAAACAATTTAACGATCCTCAATCAGAAGCATGAGCGGACCCATATGGAGATTACTGCTTACTATGTCCTGCAAGAAAGCAAGGCAGACAGTCAGACAAACAGAACAAGCATAAGCCAGAAGTTAGTTAGGAATGCACCTTTATTATTTCACACTTAGAAAATGACATCAAAAGGCACTAGAGTGGTTTTAGCACACAACCCTTCCAACCCTACCAAGCTGCAGAGGTCCTGGTCAAGTCCCATCAAGGTCAGAAGTCAACTTAAGAGCCAATCACCCAGGGCACGTTCCAGATCCAAACAATGAACAGCATCTGTAGACTGACCGGTGCGCAACACAGTCCACTAAGCTCAAATCATTCCCATTCTGAGATAAGTTCTTGGTTGTTAAACACTGATCCCAACCTTGGGCCTAAAACCCACCAGAGAAGGCTATCCAGCTCCTAACACTTACCAACAATCCAGTTTTCGCTTGTTACCTTAAAACAGTCTTCTAACACAGCTGTTGACTGCCTCACTCCTGCTAGGTCGTTGAATGGATGAATAAGAGGACCAGATGGATAAAGAGCCAGCACGTTCAGCCACAGTGAAAGACCAGGATTAGGAAACACACGTCAGATCATTAGCGGCGTGCATCTCAGAGCAATTACCCAGAAGCGACCTTGTAACGGTGTTGTAGAAAACCTGATACCATGTCAATTTGTACTTCAGTAAGCCGCCTCTTCAGTCATGTCACGATCATGGCAGTCAGAGGAGTTGGCTAATACAGCAAATACGGTGACCGGGCTAATATTCATCATCCACCTCAACTCCA